>SNQJ01S0137724.1:0-14090 GCA_010110895.2 Picea sitchensis | reverse complement strand
TAAATAGAGATCATGGACCAATCGGGTGTTAAGCCACGAATCAATGGCCGTTAAGATCGAGGAGAGTATGAACCGTCGGATCACTCTGTGTCGGGAACATACCGTGACCGTCGAATTTCCTAACTACAAATGCATACTAAAGAAACACACTAGAAAACACACTTTTACCTAACAACACAATAGACCAATTAGATCTTACTAACTCCTAAGTATCTAAATATCCTAACATATGTGACGTGAGCTTTGAGTTAAAAAAAAAACTCTGTTATAGAAGAGAAAGTCAGAGAGGAGGAAAAAAAAAGAACAAGTATGTTCTGGTTGGTGTTCTCCCTGTGTTCGATGCTTTGGTTGGTTGAAAAGGCTGCCTAGAGATTTGTTTGTTGAACTTCTTTGTTTTCTTGCTGGGAGTTGTAATGGATTTTCAGGTTGAAGTATATAGCTTCTTCCAACAACATAGATTTGGCAAGTGTATCGAATTTTGTAGATCCCACAAGATTTTGTCTTCCTCGGGGGCGATGCATTTACAGTGGCTTGTAGAATGGCCCATCATGTTCGTAAATGACGTGAAATATTACTCCATTTGAGAATGCAACCAGA
This sequence comes from Picea sitchensis, assembly GCA_010110895.2. Lineage (NCBI taxonomy): Eukaryota > Viridiplantae > Streptophyta > Pinopsida > Pinales > Pinaceae > Picea > Picea sitchensis. Next base: position 13,493 of record SNQJ01S0137724.1, on the reverse strand, counting down.
GACAGGTAACAGAAACTATATGGGTGGATAAAACAACATATTATTGCTACAAAAGTTTCTGATGCGATCTGCAACATTTGATACCCTTGCCAAACCTGTGGTGATGCGTTATGCAACAATGCACTTGCCAGATCTGTGTTGCCTGAATAAGTTATGTACCTCAATAGATTTGCATTTTTCAACGGGGTTGGGCGTTTCTTCCAATTTACTGTAATAAAGCAAATAAGTTCAACATACAAATCTTCAGGCAGGATTTTCAAGGAAACCAATGATCGAATACAGGGAGAATACCAATCACAACATACTTGAATTTGTTTCCCCTACCATAGCTATGGTGACATAAAGCAACTCCCTCCACTTTGAAATTGGCCTGAATCACATTTCTAAGTTGTCTCAGATGTCAAGGGTGAGGAACATTGCAAGGAAAACACCTTGAACCCCAAGTTTTCAACGGCAGAGGAAAATTACTACTTGACAAATAATGGAATGTTAAATAACCAGCAATTGCAAGCATGCCATATCTGGAAGAGACAAGGTGTTCAAAAAGCTGGGATAGATGTAGTTGGCAGCACCAATTAAGTAGAAAACCCGAAATTGATATTTAATTCGTTTTTTTCGAATAAAGGGTTTGAACGTCAAGAAAACTGTCAAGAAGCTTCATCAATGTACATATTTTTTATTGGTCGGGGGCAAACCAAATCGCAATCGTTGTGGCAAATAGCCTCGGCTATATTTTGTAACCCATCTTATTTGGATATAGAATAATTCCGCTTTATTTTTTAATAGTATTTTCCAATCTCTGGTATTTGTTTTAATTTTATTTTGTGCCTTCTTCCCCTATGTCGTTAAACATGGACGACACGCTTTTCTTTTTTCTACCCACTACTTCAATTTAAATAAAGTCTGCTCTGTTCGTTGCTTACATTTTACATTTAAGAATAATTTTTCATAAGCCATACTTATGTGGCGGCGGTCCTGTATTTAAAGAAATAAATTGGAGGATCTGTCCTGTTTCCATTCTTCGGGTCCCGTAAATAGAATGAATTAATGAGTTACAACAAGGCAACTTATTCTATTTGATTATATCCATGCATATATACTAATATCAGTACTATTGGAATAAATACAAAAACTTCCTATTCTGCAAAGCTTAAGCAATTATGTTTGTGTTTGCGATAGTAAAGAACTATGTTCCCTGTTCCCTCATATACATCTTGCAGCCAAAGAGCTTCTGTGCTCTGCAATTTATGCTTTAACTACTGATAACTCACCAGGCGTTCGAAAAGCTTGGCATTAATAAAGTAACGGCTGAAGCTGTCTTAATTACTTAAATCACACCAAATTTTGATTACATTTAATTTAATTTAGATATTGATGTTTATGGAGAGTCGACGTTTTCTCATGTCATTGCAAGAAATACAAGATGAATAGATGATAAGGAGTTTATCTCGTTGAAACCACAATGCAAATTCATGTTTCTTGTTGCGCTATGTACATCTTACAGTCAAAATTTTCATGGTTTCAACGAAATTTGCGAACCGAAGAGCATCCTGCAAATTGGGAGATCATTTGCATTTGAAACAGAAACAATCCATTAATATATATTAGTATGAATACTATTCAGATAAATATGAAAACTTTCTCTAGTAATACATATTAGTATGAATACTATTGAAATAGATATCAAACCTTTCTCTTGACCAATACTTAGCCAGTTATCTGGCCACCAGGCCCCGGATTTGTGGTACCTAGCGCCTATGTCCCTTATTCCATCATATACATCTTGCAGCCAAAGAACTTCAGTGATTTGCAGTTTATGTTTTTACTAGTGAGAACCCAACAAGGGTTTGAAAACATTACCATTAATAAATGAAAAAAAAAAGGTTTTTCGACTGTCAGATACTTATCCCTTTTCCCCTTTTCCTTTTCCCATTCATTATGGCTTTTTGGTTTTATACTTAGTCATCTTTGTATGATGGGCGGTTGTAGGGTTCACGGGCTGGCATATCTTCATTTCCATTTGTATCTTCACATGACAAATCCGACTGACGTTGTTCCTTTGCACACCTATGCAATTTTATGGTTGTGGTTGCCGGGTTGGTGCATATGAACTGGCCTTTTCTTCTTCTCGCTCGTTATCGCTTTATGGATATATACTTAGTCGCCTTTCTATGGTATCTGGTTCCAGAGTTGGTGGGCTGACATGTCTTCATCTCCATCTATATCCTCACATGATGGATCTAACCGACCGTTGTTCTTTTCCATACTTAGGCAATTTTATGGCCACCGCTGCGGGGTCGACGCTTACGAACCCAGTTGTTTATCGTTCCATTATATACATCTTGAACTCAAAACATCAATGATCTACAATTCCATCGCGGGTTCCTCGTATACATTAACTTCGTTCAAAGTATCTGTTGTTGCTTTCTATTTGCAGCAACTTCGCATCCTTCCTGATATACATCAACAATGGTCTTACTGGTGACAACTAGACACAGTGGTACGAAACATAGTTTCGTGATCTGCAATTTATGCCTTAACTGGTGAGAACTCAGCAGGGGTTCAAAAAAATTTGCATTAATAATCAAACACTAGATGTTCTTGTGCGAGATACTTAGTCATTTTTCACTTGTCTTGTTCCCCTGTATTTTCGCTTTCTAGTCATATACTTAGTCACATTTCTATGATCACGGGTTCCAACGTTGGCGTGTTGACATATCTTCATCTCCATCTATATCCTCGCATGGCGAATTGGACCGCCCGCTATTCCTTTTCATACTTAGTGAATTTTATGCCTGCGGTTTTCGAGTTGGCGCAATTGAAGTCTACTGCTTTTTGTTTCGTGATATACATCTTCCACTCAAAATTTGTGTGATCTACAATTCCACTGCAGACTCCTTCGTCCTTTTTGCCTTTTTTTTCCCTGTGTATTATGGGACTATAAAGTATGGACATGATATTTTATGGAGCATGTACGGATTGCGCATTCCATACCTAGCCACATTTTGGATCGCCGGTTCTCGGGCGGGCGGGCTCAAAATTGGAGCTCCATTGTTCCGTGCCCTAAAAATAGCACCCAGAATTCTGCAATATACAAATTGACAAGCGGACCTGCAAACTAGCTGACTGAACATTGCATTTCTATTGTTTCGTTTCCTCCAAACAACGCTCCCATTTCCACGATATACAAATTGACACACGGAGTCCAGGGCTGGTAGGCTGGAGATTGCCATTGTTTACGAATGGCAATCCCTTTCAAGCATCTAACAGTATCTAAAAAATTATTCTCAATACTAAATTAGGTCTTAGTGGTGAGAACTGGACAGAGAGGTACAAAACAGTTGGCATCACACCCTCCGCAATATACAAATTGACTACAAATTATGCATTCAAATGTTCAGAGCGATACAATTGGAACCTCGGGGCCTCGCGTCTTCTGCAGAGACTTTGTCAGCCTGTTTTGTATCCTCCTGTTGCTGGGTTGACGAAATGTCCAACTCTTGGATACTGTTTCGAGTTGGCACCAAGCTTCGTTCTACCACGGTTCACAAATGTTTCAAATTATTTGTTGTTGCCTTCCATCTTCACTAACTTCCTCTCGTTCCTAATATAGATTGGTTGTGCTCTTACTAGTGACAATCGAACACAATGGTACGAAACAGTTGGCATCCGACCCTTCGCAATATACAAATTGACTACTGGATTCACATCTTCTACTAAAAATTTCCATGATCTACAATTCCACCGCGAACTCCTTAGTCCTTTTTCCCTTTTCTTCTTCCCATGTATTATGGCTCTCTGGTTATATACTTAGTTGCCTTTCTATCATCGCGGGTTCCAGCGTTGGCGGGCTGACATATCTTTATCTCCATCTATATAATCACATGACGAAGCGAACCGACCGCTGTTGCTTTCCAACTTAGCCAATTTTACGGCCGCGGTTGTCGGGTTGGCGGTTTCGAACTCTACTTCTTGTTCCGTGATGTACATCTTGCACTCAAAACTTCTGTGATCTACAATTCTACCTAATTCGAGAATGCTAATTTATTTGTGTTTTTTTCCATGAACCTATGTAACAGACGTTACTATTATTTTTTTGTGTTTCTCTCCACGAACGTATGTAAAATGTATGTAAAGAAAACTAGTTCGGCAATGCTAAATTTTTTGTGTCCAAGAAAAGCCTTTGTTTTAAAGCAAACTAAATCGGGAATGCTAATTTTTTTGTGTTTTTCTCCACGAACCTATGTAACAGACATTATTACTATTCTATTGTATGCTTTTAAATGCTCATGTAATTTCCAGAGATATGTAACAAACACTATTATTTTCTGATAAATTTCTATAGTCCTCAACTCCGCTTGTCAATTTGTATATTGCGGAATTGTGGGTTCTCTTTGTAGGGCATGGAACATCGGACGCCCAATTTTGAGCCTGCCAGCCCGAGAACCCGCGATCCAAAATAGAAATTGACTACCGGGTTCACATCTTCTACTCAAAATTTCTATGATCTACAATTCTACCGCACACTCCTTAGTCCTTTTGCGCTTTTCTTCTTCCCGTCTATTATGCCTCTCTGGTTATATACTTAGTCGCCTTTCTATCATCGCGGGTTCCAACATTCATGGGCTGACATATCTTTATCTCCATCTATATAATCACACGACGAATCCAACCGACTATTGTTGGTTTCCATACTTAGCCAATTTTACGACCGTGGTTGCCGGGTTGGCGGTTTTGAACTCTGCTTCTTGTTCCGTGATATACATCTTGCACTCAAAACTTACGCGATCTACAATTCTATCGTGGACTCCTCGAATTTGCAAGCTTCACTCTACCACGGTTCACAAATGTTTCGAGTATCTGTGGTTGTCTTCCATCCCAACTAAGTTCTTGTCCTTCCTAATATACATTGGTTGTGCTCTTACTAGTGACTCTTTCTAGTGACAATTGCACACATTGATACGAAACAGTTCGCATCCAACCCTCATCAATAGGAAAATCACTACCGGGTTCCAACATCGTCCCCTCTTCCGTGTTACAGATTATGCATTCAAATATTATGAACGATACAATTTGACTGTCAGGGTCTCACGTCTTCTAGAGAGACCTTCTTACCCTTTTTTGGATTCTCCTGTTCACGGGTTCATGAAATCTCCATTTCTTAGTCACTGTTTTGGGTTGGCGCATTCGAACTCTGCTACTTCTTGTTCCGTGATATACATATTGCACTCAAAATTTCCGTGATTTACAATTCCACTGCAGACTCCTTGGTCCTTTTTCCATTTTCTTCTTTCCTTGTATTATCGCTTTGTGGTTATATACTTAGCCGCCTTTCTATGGTCATGGGTTCCAACGTTGGTGGGTTGACATATCTTTATCTCCATCTATATAATCACACGACAAATCCGACCGACTGTTGTTGCTTTCCATACTCAACCAATTTTATGGCCACAGTTGTCGGCTTGGTGGTTTCGAACTCTACTTCTTGTTGTGTCGTGTACATCTTGCACTCAAAACTTTCGTGATCTACAATTCCAGCACAGACTCATCGAACTTGCAAGCTTCACTCTGCCACAACTCACAAATGTTTCAAAGTATCTCTTGCTGCTTTCCATCTACATTGACTTCCAGTCCTTCCTGATATACATTAGTTATACTCTTACTAGTCATATACAAATTGCCCTCTGGACTATCCTACCATACCCTCTTCGTTGTTACGCGTATTGCACTCAAAAAGTTTCGAGACATACAATTTGGCCATCGCGCCCTCACCTTCAACGGTTATACATTGTAACCCTATTTTGATGCTATTTTTCCCATGCCTGCGACCTCTGTACTTTCTTACTACGCAATTATAAACCTTTCATGCTAACAGCTGACCATGTAGGAACCGTCAACATAGACATTAATGCGTGAAATGCTCGAGGAGATTTCCCATTATTATGCATTAAACCAAGATGTGCAGAGAGTTATTTTGTCCCTTTCACTTGTTCATCTCAAACACGCGTCGTCGTGTTGGCCCGCTCAAAAAATCTACAATGCTTAATCGCTCATTGCAATATCCTCCATGTTCGCATTTCTATGTATGCGATTACTAGTGTTTAATGTTAACAACGCATCATGCAACAACCATTGAAATTGTCATTAATGAACGAAAGTCTCGAGGACATCTCCCATTCACACGCTTTGGATGAAGATTTGCACAGGATTATATTATCCCTTCCAACTTTTCATTTCATTTATCATCTGGAGAAAACAAACGTTCTTGTAGAGTTATGGCAGCAGGTCGGCAGCAGTTTTGTGGAGATACAGTAAATATCTTCGGACATGAGGACCAGAACTTTCAGTGGTCTAGGGCATACTTTTACTATTCATCCCATTCCACCCAGAACGAAGTGATTTGGACATTCGGAATCGCTCGTGCAGGTTGCGTCCCTGAGGTTTTTGACTGTAAGGAGGTGGTCTCTTGGTGCGCCGAAAGACATATTCCAGGCCAAAGAATTATTCCACTGCGCGACCATTCTCCTGTTTCCTTATCACCTTAGGCCTTCCACGAGATGTTAAAATTATCGGAGCCAACATTGATGTTCAGAGGACAAGACTGCAAGCAGTTTCTAGAAAAACATGATAACGGGTTGGACATCTTAGGTGACTTCCTCGAAGACCCGACAACAGTTCATGAAGATATCACAAGGTTGCAGGTAAGTTCCTTTAGAAATCTATTCTGGGAAATTTCTTGGTTGTTTACAAGAATAATGGGACAGGCATCCACGACAAGCATTTCCCATATAATTATTTATATTTTGTATTTCATAGTCAAGGAACAATACATTTTCGATTGGGAGAAGCTAATTTCCATTGAGCTCTGTTCCCAGTTGTCACAATTCAAAGAATCGAATAGATTTTATATGTCATCCTACTTGATTTTCGTAATAGTGCATTGTTGTCCGTTTCCAAAACTTTCTCATTCCAATAAAATAAATTGTGGATTCAACCCAGTAACATTCTGGTACGAGGCCCTGTGGAGGCACAATGCCTCCCATTGTTTTTATGAATTTTTTAATGGCTTTGTCTCAGTTTTCAAAGATTTATTATTAGGCAAGGATGCTCTGCGAATGTCTGGCCAGACAACCAAGTTTTTGAACAGGAAAAGCACACTTGAACAAAAGGAAAATCACAGTGTCCTCATGGTCTTTGGCTCTAAGGAAAATCCCGCTTTCCTTCCATGCCACATCACGGACAAGATGTTTATTGTAGAAATAACAAGGCAATACAACGTCTGGTTGCATTTTTTAAATGACAAGAAAAAAAACAGTTCATTCCTCTACCCTAGAAAGTCGGAGACTTCATGTGCAAAAACATCAACAAGATTGACGAGTTTGCCACCCATTTCAAGAAATTGAACCTAACATATGATGAAAGGCTAAAAGGGTTCGACCCTAATGGGATATTCCGAGAACATTTACTGGTAGTTGGCTTTAACAACTCTTTTATTCATAGACACCTGACCCAAGACAGGGATAGTGTGGACAACAATCCTGCTTATGCCAATTGCGACACAGAGACATTGTAAAGCGCGACTGAATTGTACAAACAACATGGAAAAGTATTCGGTGAGAAAAGTACCCAGTCCCCCGCCAACACTCCCAAGAGCATGACATCATGGAGCATCGCTTCGACAACCCACCCCAGTAAGAAAGCAACCCATAAATCTTCGAACGGAAGAGGAGATAAGAACCCTCCTTGGATAAAAATTGATAGTTCTCACAAACTTCCAGTGACGAAGAAGAGAAAAAACAATGCAGGGCAGGTGGAGGAACTCGAAATTGAAAGTGAACAGTTGCAACTTGAAATTGAAACTGAGCACATGCACAAAATTGGATCATCTGCGGTGGAAATATCTGAGATCGAATTTTTTTACGAAGATGAATCCTTTGTATTCCAGAGCGTTGTTTTTGACAACCAATCTAAAAGTATGGTCATTGAAAAGAGAGATGTAACAAACAGGAAAGGAAAATCTCGCACAAAGATTAATTTTAGGAAAATGCGACTGTCCCAAATCTCCTCATTTCACCAAGTAACAGGTGAAATTATTCGTGATTCCATTGGAGGAATTGAGACAAACAATGGCAATCTGAAAAACTGCCTTCATGAATTTGAGCACGCTTTCATTGCAACTCCAGAATTTGCCAGTCCTTTGGCAAAAATCGTGCCTGCTACCACTGCAGCTAAGATGAAAGTATCCTCTACCCTCCTTGCATGCTCTAGAGCCCTTGTAGAGAATAACATCAACAAAAGAATGCAGCTAGTTACTGAAGCCTGGAAACATTGCAAAGTTTTGTTTCCTTCGGAAAGAAGGCAAATGGTTTCCTGGAACATTTGGAGGCGAATTTAAAAAATGACCAGCATTTCTGTGAACAGGTGTTGAACCATTTTGCCAACTACGCCATCAACACATCAGAACTAAAAATAAGACAATAGAAACTCCCCTCCCCAAAGCGGGTCAAAAAAGTAAAAGCATGTTGGCAAAAGAAAGTTAACAACCTGGAGCTCATTGTCAAATCATGTAAACAAGTCATATCAAAAAAGGAAGATTTATTCACAAGCCTGATCCAAATGGACTTAGTCGGAAGCACCAACGAGGTTCAAGACCCAAACTTAATTCTCAAATCCTTGTCAATCAACAAAGAAGCCTTCTAGGAACAAGTTGATATTTTAAAGGGGTTGTCTTTCGAAAAGTTTTACGGCATAGCTGAACATCATCTAGATGAGCACGAGTGCTGGATACTGGAGTATGTGACACACAATGAAGAAATTGAACAAAGTCTGCATAGTATTTCAATGGATCTAAGGAAATTAGAAAACGACCTTTACGACATAGAAATCCTGGATGAAATCAACATGGGCCCCATGAAAAACTACATCGAAGAATGGTTCCAATAGAGAATGGACAACCTCATCCAGGAAGGGCAACATCCGGTCGATGGGACTCCACTGACCATCAACAACAACGACAAAAACTCATCGGGTTCATAGTAAGTCTATACTGACATCTTGTTTTCTTTATCAATCCACTTTAAGTCTATACTGTCATCTTCTTTTCTTTATCAATCCACTTATGATCTCTTTAAATAGAAAACTGTAACCAAAGACTCATAATTTCCAATTTCTTCTTTTCAGGTCTTCCTCTCTACCGTCGCGCACTTCTTCTTTCGACATTCCTAATTCTTGTACTTATTTCTTTTTATGGTCCGTGGGAGCCCCAATCCCAGTCTATATAACAAACACATTTAAATTTCCAAAAAGATGTAACACACATTATTAATTTTTGATAAATTCCAAAGAAAACTGATTCGGGAATGCCTTTATTGTATACTAAATTTTGGCTGTCCAGGAACCTTTCTCATTTGTTCCAAAGAAAACTAATTCGGGTCTGCTATTTTTTTGTCTTGCACGACGTTGTTACTATTCTATTGTATGCTAACTTTTTGGGTGTCCAGGAACCTATACTTTGATAAATTTTGATTTTTCTTCTGTCCAGAAGCCTTTGCTTTCAAACAAACTAATTCATAAATGCTAGTTTTTTTGTCTTTTTCTCCACGAACCTATGTAACAGACGTTATTATATGTAACATACATTATTTATTTTTGATAAATTTCTATAGTCCGCAAGTCTGTTTGTCAATTTGTATATCGTGGAACTCTCGGTGCTATTTGTAGGCCACGGAACAACAGAGGGCCAATTTTGAGCCTGCCAGCCCGAGAACCCGCGATCCAAAAAGTGGCTAAGTATGGAGGTCTACTACATTTTTATGTCCTATTGTATGCTTAATTTTTTGTCTTGCACGACGTTGTTACTATTCTATTGTATCCTAACTTTTTGGCTATAACAGACGTTATTACTATTCTATTCTATGCTTTTAAATGTTGATGTAATTTCCAAAGATATGTAACATACATTATTTATTTTTGATAAATTTCTATAGTCCGCAAGTCCGTTTGTCAATTTGTATGTCACGAAACTCTCGGTGCTATTTGTAGGCCACATAACAACAGAGGCCCAATTTTGAGCCCACCAGCCCGAGAACCCGCGATCCAAACACTGTATAAGTATGGAGGTCTGCTACATTTTTTGTGTCCTATTGTATACTAATTTTTTTTTTAATCTTGCACAACGTTGTTACTATTCTATTGTATGCTAACTTTTTGGGTGTCCAGGATCCTATACTTTGATAAATTTCGATTTTTATTCTGTCCAGAACCCTTTTTTTTAAAGCAAACTAGTTCGAGAAAGCTAATTTTTTTGTGTTTTTCTCCACGAACCTATGTAACAGACGTTATTACTATTCTATTGTATGCTTTTAAATGTTGATGTAATTTCCAGAGATATGTACTAGACATTATTTATTTTTTTACAAGTTTCTATAGTCCGCAAGTCCGCTTGTCAATTTGTATATTGTGGAACTCTCCGTGTTATTTGTAGCGCACAGAACAACATAGGCCCAATTTTGAGCCCGCTAGGCTGAGAACCCGTGATCCAAAAACTCACTAAGTATGGAATGAGGACTCCGTGCATGCTCTATAAAATCTCATCCCCATACTTTATAAAAGTACATATTTCGTATGTATAAAACTAAATATCTATTTTCTAAAATTTGATAAATTTCAATTTCTTTTCTGTCCAGGATCCCTTGTTTTAAAGATAACTAATTCGGGAATGCTAATTTCTTTGTGTTTTTTTCCACGAACCTATGTAACAGACGTTACTATTATTTTTTTGTGTTTTTCTCCACAAGCGTATGTAAAACGTATGTAAAGAAAACTAATTCGGCAATGCTAAATTTTTTCTGTCCAAGAAAAGCCTTTGTTTTAAAGAAACTAATTCGAGAATGCTAATTCTTTTGCGTTTTTCTCCACGAACCTATGTAATAGATGTTATTACTATTCTATTGTATGCTTTTAAATGTTCATGTAATTTCCAGAGATATGTAACAAACATTATTATTTTCTGATAAATTTCTATACTCCGCAACTTCGCTTGTCAATTTCTATATCGCGGAATTGTGGGTGCTATTTGTAGGGCACGAAACATCAGACGCCCAATTTTGAGCTAAGAAGCTTTTAAATGTTGATATTTTTTGATATATTCCAGGAATAATTAATTCGAGAATACTATGTTCTACATGCAAACCAAATGTAGTTCAGCTTGCTAGCCACGTGTCTGTACTCGGTCGCATTTACTCCCATCCCAAACTGGCAGGGACTACGCTGCCATGCAACACTTGTTATTTACAGAAGCATTTACGGAGACCAAACACAACTTGTTTATCATACAACATTATCATTTCAGTTTTCCTCTTTGACATTTACAATGTACGCTAACTCAAATATGATAATTGCTCATAAACATTGAAATCTTGAGCACAATGTAACAGAGTTGAAACCCTTAACAGTGGGATGCAATAAAGCAAGTCCCACTAGGTTAATCGTCAGATTCCCTCTGCAAATCCATTTGCAGGCCTCAAAATTTGGATCACGAACAGAGGTGGGACAATTTTCTGTCACCATCAACTTATTGCTTTGGGACTGTAATTTGTAATAAAGGAGCTGCTCCTTCATGTGAATCACAATGATCTCCTTTGCGTGAGAAGGTACATTGAAAAATTGTACATTTACTTCGCTCCATCCTTCTGCCACCGCCACAACAATAACATGTTCAATTGACAACAAATCACATTCCAAAAAAAAATGTTTTAAAATAATTTAAAAAAATACAAATAATTAACTTGTAATGTAATACCTTAGCAAAAGCTCAAAAAAATTTGAGTCAAACCCTAACTAATGTACGGTCAATGACATATCTAATGCTATATACCACCGCGGGCAGAAATAATAAAATATCTACAATAACAAGTGAAATAAACAATACCCCTCTTTCTCTCTATTTTTTTATAATTTCAGGACACTAATTCCAAATCCTCCCTCTACTTTTCTATTATTTAATGTCACCAAATCCCCTTTCTCTGGATATAATTTTGTTGGACGATGGTTTCTCTTCGCGATCCCCTTTCTCTCCTTGATATAATTTTGTTGGACTAGGGTTTCTGTCAACACTGATTCCTTGGGTCTGTGGTTCGAACCCGCGTTCTCCATATAACTCTTTCAGAGTCCAGTGAGGGAGGACTAACGAAGGCGAATCGAAGACGCCCGCCACGGCAGGCCGGGGGCGGTTGGTTGCTTGAAACCAACGGCGTCTGGAATAGTGCCATCGGTTTCGAGAAGAAAACAGTAAATCCAGAGGAATGTATAAAATGATTTTGGTTGCTCCAACAACATCCATGAGGTGATTTTCTCTTCCCATCATGCCATTCATTATTGATTCAAATTTGGAGAGAGGCTTCACGATGAACCGGAGCAGTGATACGACTTCAACATTAATCGAAAGTGGAGAGAGGTGTTTGTTATTGCAACACGAGAAAGAGCATCTTTCCAATTTTAATTTTCAGTGGTGTTGGGGTCGTATTGTTGCTTTTGTTTGAGAGGACATGACAGTAACTCTGATTTCAAGATAAAGAGGAGTTGATTCAGACACCTTTTTGATTGTGCATAATGGGGAGAGAAAATCGCCACATAAATGTTGTTCGGAGATAATTCTGTTGAAGCCGAATCTCAGTCAAATGTCACGGAGAGTAACATGGGTTCTGAAATTGAGGGCATTATTGAATAGAGTCTCAGTAAAAGCGGCTGTAAGACCTATGATAGGCAGAAAAATAAATCTAGGGTTTGTAGGGTTCGAAACATCGGTCCACGAGGGTTACGGGGTTGGAAGACAGTGAAGATTACGATTTGGAGCAGAGGAGGATGAGGAGGAAGAAATCTAGCAGGAGGAAGAGGAGATCAAGGAAAGTTTAGTCTAGTTCTTCGGATGGGGCATCTGGTGATTCTGATGATTGGAAGAGCAGGAAGGGAAGATGACTCGCTGTGATATAGCGACTATGAGAAAGCAAGGAAGATGAGGAAGAGCAGGAGGCAGAAAAAGAGGCATAGTAACCATGGCAGGAACATAAGTCCCCTTGTTTAGAGACAGTAAACATCACTAACATGGCTGTAAGTGTAATTCCAAGAAATTTAATTGAGTAAAACTGGATGATACCAACATTAGCAAACAAACGAACTCGGGGGACTCTATTATAGAGGCATGTTACTCTAGGTATGAATTCTCAATTTGTGATTTAATTTAACATTATTTTTAGGCTCTTTATTTGGCTGGATCTATACATGATATCATAAATAAATCCATGGTTGTCTGGTCTTAGTTATCTTCGGAAGTGCCTCTGTCACTGTATTTATGTGGATGCCCCTACATTGAAATGCCTTGATAGATTTTTATGGTGATGATATGAACTTGAGATGTCTTACCTGATCCTAGTTCACTATTAGTTTTGCTTATATTAGTAGCTTGTTTGTAAGTACAGTCCAGACTCCAAACATTG
>SNQJ01S0137722.1:10947-32234 GCA_010110895.2 Picea sitchensis | reverse complement strand
TAGATGGCAGAGATAATATTTTCATATTTGTTAACCCTAAAAAAGAAACATCCTAAAAAATGGGGCTTACCCTCTACCAACTATTTTGTCATTTTGACACTTAACCTCATACTCTTTCTGGTAGAAAGAGGATCTTCAATTGAAACAACAGACTTCTTCTTCTTAGCATTGACAGTCTTCTTTGGTGTAGCTGTGCTCTCCTTAGCTGTTGGTTTGTCATCTTCAATGGAAGATTCAACAAACACCTGTAGATTTCTTTGGGCTACCTCATCTTGAAAATGCTTCAGCTCTACCTTTAGCTTCTTGTTATGAGATTGGAAACCTCTGTTCTACCTGTAGAGATTATTAATCTGTCTATGAAGGGGTTGGGCCCTTCTTTCTGGAAACCTTGCCAAGTCAAGGGTGTGACTGTAACCATCCATAATCTCTATCATCTTGGCTCTATCATACATGGATTATTCTTTCAATTTAGCCACTTCCTTTCTTACATCTTTAAGCTACCTGATAAGTCTCTTGAAAGTCCGACTGTCAAGAGGAGCAGTGTTATGCATAGTCTCAAGAGGTTTTTCTCAGTCTCTTCTTCTATCTGTATGGTAAATGTCTTATCCACCTCATCAAGTTTCTGGGTGGATTTTCTTTTATCTTTATTCCTCTGCACAGTGGTTCTTCATTTCTTATCATAGGCTCTTCAAAGTGTTTCACAAGGGTTTCCTCTTTTTTCTCCAAATGTATTTTAATACATTTACCTTTATTTATAGGGGTTTCTTGTTTTTATTCCACATGATTTTCAATGCTCTTTCCCTTCTTCTTTTGAATAGGGGGCTCAGGTATCTCCTCTACAAGATTTTCAATTCTTTTTTCTTTCTTCTTTTGAATATGGACCTTTGGTAAGGACTTCTCTTTGAAAACCTCCTTAGGAATTGATGACCTTGTGAAAGGTCTTTTACCTTTGATTTCGACTGTTGGAGGAGAAGAGGGAAAGAGAAGCTTATTTCCTCTCTTGGATATAGCTTTGGTAGAAGAAGGAACCTATTCTAACCTTGGTGGAGGAGGTGATGAAAAATCTCTGTGTGGAGAAGGAAAAACTTCCTCCTTAGCCTCTATGACTTGCTTGTTGATCTTTGGAACTTGAACAGGGTTCTGCCCTTTCTCTTCCTACTGGTTCCTTCTTTAGTAGCACTGGTGGGTGACAAAGGAATTTCCTTCTGTGATTGAGGAGTTGGTGCAAGATCCAAATTGAAATGAGAGGTAACAACAAAATGCTCCCATGAAATCTCTTTCTTACCCAATTCCTCAGAGACTAGCATTCTCATTAATCCAGAGTAGAAAAGGCTAGAATCCACATCTTTAGATTTGGCCTATATCATGTCTAAAATATTACCTATACTCCTCAACAAGTAATAAGGAACATTCATATCAACCTTACCAACAAAATGTAGCAACAACCTTATATGGTACTGGTACAAGGTGTTGAATCTCCCTTCACAAGTAAAATATCTCTGTATGATCTTCATTAATCTGTCAAAGTTTTCAATGAATTGACTCCTTGGCATACTTTTGGACAAGTCATTGGCTTGATATTCAGGTTTAAAAAGATATTTTGCATAGGTTGAACTCAAATCCATGGATTTGAACCACCTTTCACATGTAATGGGGATCTCTGTTGCAACTGACATAGAGGCTTTGGTCACTTCAAACTCCAAATCCCCAACCTTAGTTTTCTTACCATCAAAATGTAGTGGAAACTGTCTTGCTACCTCTGGATGGCCTCTCTACATGTTCTGACAAAAAGAGAGGCACCCTACTCTTTGAAAGTCCTCTCTTGCTATGGGTTCGGTATAAAAAAGATGCATGTCCACCAGTTCTGTTGTGATCACCTTGACACCTTTGTGTGTCTTCCTTGATTGAGGAGTCTCCATGGCTCAAAATGAGGGATTTTAAAAATCTTAAGGTATGGTAATGACTAGGAAGGATTTGAATCGGGCTTCAGATATAAGGCTGCCCCTTTTGGATAGACTGATGCTAGTAGGCCAAGCTCGATTTTAGGAATTATACCCTTAGTCTTGTATAGATTTTATGGAGTGCAAACAGTGAGGGGGTGATAAAAAAATTGGCCCTTTGCAATTGATTGAAAACACTAAAATCCAATATGAAAGGAAACACGAAGGGCAGAGAGGGTTTAGGTAGTGCCTCTTAGTAGCGCAATGCATATGCAGAGGATAGGCTATTTACAGGCTTGTGATTTGAATGAATATGGCAGGAAGCAATAAAATGACTTACATGCAGGAAATGGAGATACAAGTCTGGAAAAGAAAGAATACTGAGCTATCATGCAAATATGGGTCCCTTACTACTGTGCAAGCTTAGAAAACTGAAAACCTGAGTACAAATTTCCTATGAAAAATAATATGCAGAGGAGGCAACATGGGATACCTGTGGAGTAGACACTTGTTGAGATATTCAACACTATCTTAGGATGAAATCAAGAAAACTTCGGCCCTGGAATCTTTCTCAGCATCATATTTGGTTGACGTGCAGTCGTCTAATCAGAACTTGTGAATTTGTGCAGCACAACATTGTTGAGATTTTCAAAATTATAAACCGTTACCAAGGCTCATAAATGTAAGATATTTGAAGGCGTATTTAACCAACTTCTAGCACTAAAAACAAGGGACATGAAATCATTCATGGCAATCATGGATCAAGGTGGAAGTGTGGTGAATGTGATAGGTGCTACAAAACTGCCTGATGAGTAGGTAGTGCATCCACTTCAAAACGTGATTAGATAGGTAAGTGATGACATTGAGGTATGCCTATGAGGTCATGAGTGAGGAAAGAGGAGTTTCACATCAATCTAGTCATGGGTGGGATCGACCTAGGGACAAGTCATGAAGGGGACTGAAATAAGTCATGAGATAAAATGGTTCAAGGATCAAAAACCAGTTTAATGATCAAATTAGAGCTAAGACTCAAAAACTTTAATCATCCAAAGTGTCCTACCAAACATAAATTTTAAAGGTATGAGACCTTAAAAGAAAAATTAAAATCTAAGGCTTGAAAAAATATTGAAAACAAACGAAAAGACCCAAGGCAATTTAGTGTGATAACATTGGCTCCACAGGGGATGGCATGCCCCCTGTGGGCTGCCAATAATGAGTAGATACAGTGCCTTATCCTAGGGCTATGGGGTCAGTTATTGAAATAAAAATAAAAAGAGAATGATATTTACAATGACAAGAAGAGCCACTCAAGGCTCAAGAAAAGTACTTTTTCAAGAAATGGCCATTAACAGGGCCACCAAAAACCTCTTCATTCTCCATATTCTGTAACTTGAAAGTGTTATTAGAGAACACCTCAAAGATTTTGAAAGGACTGAGCCATAAATATTGAAATTTATCGTTCTTTCCTTTATCCTTCTTCGGTGCATCCCATTTAAGCACATAATCATCTAATTGAAAGTCCTCTTTGTTCAACTTTTTGTCGAAATCCTGCTTGATCTTTAGTTGATGGTCAACTTCTTTGTCTACAAGCTTCTCCCATGTTTGCTTCACTTCAACCAGCTATTGAATCTTTCTGAACATATGATCAGGTTCCCCTTGATAGTCTTGGAAGAATTTTCCCACAGGTAAGGCAATCTGTGAAGGAAAATCTGCCTCAACTCCATATACCAGCTGGAAAGGGGAAAGTCCCAAGGACCTTTTCACTGTCACTCTATCATCCCATAGAGAAAGTTTGAGTTTCGAATCCCATGCCTTTTTGTTGTCCTCTAATAGATTTTTAATGATCTTTATAATTCTTTTGTTCGAGGATTTTTCAAGCCCATTTCCCTGCGGATAGTAAGGGGTGGAATGAATCAAATTGATCCCAAACTATTCACAAAACTGAATCAATGGTTCAGCCTTGAATGATGCAACATTATCAGTGACAATTCTGTCAGGACACCCAAACCTTGCTATGATGTCTTCTAGGAAACCAATGATCACTTTTTTTGAAGCATTCCTTGTGGGAATAGCTTCAACCCATTCAGTAAAGTAATTTGTAGTAGTCAATATTCATCTATGTTGACCACTGGAAGTGGGGTGGATTTCCCCAATAAAATATAGGCCCCACTGCTGGAAGGGTCCTGAGGCTACCACATGCTTCAATGGAAAAGACTTAAGTTGTTTCTTTCTGGAGAACTTCTGACACTTAGCACAGGCTATGATCTTATCACAAACATCAGTGAACAAAATGGGCCAGAATTACCCAGCTCTGAGGATCTTGTATGCTGTGGTTCTCCAATAATGATGCCCCCCACATAAACTGTCATGAAAATAAGACATAATCTTTTAAGATTCTTGGGGGTCTAGGCATCTCAAAATCAATCCTAATGGATCCTTCCAATACAAAATTTGATCAACAAGGCAGTACTTTATTGATTTGGGTTTTAAGGCCCTCACCTTGTTCTTTTCCATACCGCTTGGGGGCTGTAAATTTTGCAGAAAAAATATAATGTCCTTGTACCAGCTACAATTTTCCAATGTAGAGATGACTTGAGGACCTTTATCAGTTATCTCAACCTATTGATTTTCTGAAAATGAGTGCATGAAATTCACCCCCAATGCCGAGCAATTTGATTCAGCCAAAATCTTGGCTAAACCCTGGCCTTTAACCAATTTTGTGGGCCTAATCTCCAAATCAAATTCAAGTAGTTTAGCAATCCACTTGCTTCTTTTTCCATCTATATCAGTCTGAATAATAATTTCTTCTATAGAAGATGATGGGACATAAGGAATAAATCTTGAATGCAGGACATAAAATCTGAAGGAATAAAGAGATTTAAAAAATGCATAGGCTTGTTTGTCCATGATGTCATACTTTGTCGCTGCATCTCTCAATTCCCTACTGAAAAAGCCAATGGGCTACTCTAAGCCTTCAACATTCTTCTGCAATAGGACTGTTGCTACTGTATCAAAAGAGGAAAAATAAAAAATAAGAAATTCCTTGGAGTAGTCAGAGCTGACAAGAACTTAGGCTTCATTCAAGGCTTTATTTATTTCATCAAAATAATAATGAGACTTAGCCTTCCATTTGATTTCACTATCTTTCCTCAGCATGGCTGTGATATACTTAACTAACTTAGAAAAATTTGACACAAAGCTTCTCAAAAAATTGATTTTTCCCAGAAAAGATTGTACCTATTTTTTAGATCTAGGAAGTGACAGTTTGTATAGCTTCAACCCTACTGGAATCAATCCTTACCCCTCCATCTGACACAATATGTCCCAATAATTTTCCTTCTTTCATGGAAAGAAATGATTTTTTCGAATTCAAAGAGGGGCCAAATTTTCTACATTTCAAGAAAACCTTTCTTAAATTATCATAGTCTTCCTTATCAGACTGAGAATACATGGTTAATTCATCTAAATATATAAAAACAAACTTATCCTTTTCTCCAATAAATTCTATATCCATAGCTCATTGAAAAGTTTCCCCTATGTTCATCAAACCAAAGGGCATCTTGGCGTACATAAATGTCCCCCAAGGAGTGGTAAATGTTATCTTCTCCATGTCTTCTGGCAAAATAGATACCTGATTGTATCCAAAAAATCCATCAACCATAGACATTCTGGCTGCTCCTGTCAACTTCTGTAATATGTGCTCCATTTTGGGTAAAGGATAATTATCCTTATTTGAGCTTCTGTTCATATTTTGGAAATCAACACAAAGTATGATTTCTCCATTCTTTTTTCTGACTGGGACCAAATTGGCTACCCATTCAAAATACCTCAAAGGAATGATAATTTTTTCTTCTAAAATCTTCTTAACTTCTTTCTCCATGACAGGAAGCAACATAGGATTGATCTACCTCATTTTTTTCCTGAAGGGTTTGGTGTTTTCTTTTAATGGGATATTGTGCTCTATTATGCTTGTGTCATAAGTTCTGAGATCTTCATAAGTCCAAGAGACTACATTAGCAAATTATTTCAACAACTGAGTATATTCTACCCTCTTCTTTTCTGGTAGGTTGCTTGAAAGTTTGATGTATTTTAAATCCCTTTCAGTGCCCACATTTCACTCAGTTATATCTGCATCATCAGTGGATACCTTCCCTTTCAATGCCACATCATTTCTATCAAATAATAATTCCAAAGGAACCAGTCCCTTTGATATATGATTACTAGGCAGCTGCACAATATGATGATTAGAAATTTTATTGAGGAAAACATTAGCATGAGGAGTGACTTCCGACTCATGATCCTAATCAATGTGTAATGCATAAAATTCATCAACAATCACAAGAAAATTTTTAAGTTCTAAATCATCTTCGAACAATTTCCAATATTTTACATTGTCTAGTATAGAAGGCCTGTATTGGACTTCTACATCATACTTGATTTTTGGTGGTATAGAAAGGTGGGGATGAGTCATCTCTGTATTCTATCAAAGGACCTAAAATCACTGCTGGTTTTTCATCTTGAAGATTTATTGAGTCAGTGGCATTTGAAGATGATTCTGGCTGTAACATTTTGGATAAATATTTTTTAAAATCCTCATTTTTTATCAATTCCAAAAAAGTTACATGGATATTTATTTTATGGATCTCATTCTCAAAACTGAAGGAAGGGGAAGGCTTCAAAATCTCTTTGGTTTTAGGAGGAGGATTTATGATCAGAACTTGTGGGTTTTAAGAGTCTTTTTCCTTGCTTCTCACTGTCACAACCTTGGCAGAATCTTCTTTTTACATAGGCTGATTAGGGGCATTAGTTTTTTCTTCATTATTCTTAGATCACAAATTATATCTATTAGCACTAGGAGTCACCTTTAGATTTTATGGAAGGCAATCCCAGTACCCATCAAGTTCTATGTGAATGATAGAGTGTTTTAATGGGTGAAATGGAAAAGGACTCAAATGGAAATGTTCTAACTCAGACAACAGGGCTAGCATGCACCAATAATTAAGGTCTTGGCTAACTTCTACGATTAGTTTTGGAGTAAGTATGAATAGAGGGAAGACTTGAGTGAGAGGAGTGTAGGGACTACTGCAAACATGAGTTCTACACAAGTCTAAGGAAGAATGTTTCTAATCACAAGATCTTCTTGACATCAGAAACTAAGAAAGATAAATAAACATCATGATAATATAATAATCAAACATCCACCATCACATCACCACAATAATTCATGTGAATCCTTCAAAGCATTAACATTTAGCAATTGAAGCAAATAGACTGGAAAGGAAGCTAATTTCTATTAGCCAAAAAGTCTTAAGTCCAGTACATCACTAGATCATAGTCACTTCATCAAAATATTACAAAATAAAGGGATCCTTTCTCAACCATCCAAACCTACTAAAGAAATTGATCTATCTATTTATAAAAAAAAGGGAGGCAACAACTAGAGGTACGAGATGGCCTCCTTCCCTTGAAAATCTCTTAAACATTTATTTTTTCTAACAACTAATAAAACAACCTATGTTATAAAATAGGAAAATGTTGGTGACTAATCCATTCATGCTTCTAACTGATTTGATCCTCTTTTTCTTCTCAACTACTATTTTTCCATGTGTCCTTTTGGATCCTATAGTTGTCCTCAACATGCCAACTACTACTTATGTAACTTTCTCCATCATCAACTTATCCAATGTTGTTGGCCTAGTCCTCCTAGATTCTTGGTGTTTGTTGGCAACTTCCTTGAGTAGCAACTCTAGATAGCACACCCTAAAATGGAACAAGCAGAGAAGGTAGCACCCCTGTGCTGCATAAATGCGCCAACATTTATCCTCTATTGAAATATTAGGTAGCGCCTGTAGGTAGCACCCCTGTGCTGCATATATGTGCCAACATTTATCCTCTATTGAAATATTAGGTAGCGCTTGTAGGTAGCGCCCCTGTTTTGCACCCGTATACCAATTCTACGCTCTATGGAATATTATGCAGTGCCACTTACATTGTGTTTGCATACAGGTTTGGGTAGAAATGCCAAAATGAAGCGCCTTTGAATATTGAACATGTGCAGAGTAGATTGTGTCCTTCCATGATGAAAAAACCATTTTACTTAGGTGCCTTTACTATACCATAGGTAGTGATTTTACCACTGAGTGAAGCTAGCACTTAGAAAAAACTCAAAATCCATATAGCTAAATGCCTAGAAGCTTGTATAGATGGAAAAGATAGTATTTTCATATTAGTTAACCCTCCCAAAAAGGAACAATCCCCCAAAATGGAGCTTACCCCTTACCAACTATTTTGTAATCTTGACACTTAGCCTCACACTCTTTCTGGAAGAAAGAGTATCTTCAATTGACTCATCATACTTCTTCTTCTTAGCACTGGTAGGATTCTTCAACGTAGTTGTGCTCTCCTTAGCTGTTGGTTTGTCATCTTCGATGGCAACTTCAACCAACACCTGTAAATTCCTTTGGGCTACCTCATCTTGGAAATGCTTCAGTTCTACCTTTAGCTTCATGTTTTGAGCCTGGAAGCCTCTGTTTTTTCTATAGAGGTTCTGGAGCTGTCTATGTAGGGTTTGAGTCCTCCTTGCTACAAATATTGCCAATTCAAGGGTATGATTGTAGCCATCCATAAGCTCTATCATCTTGACTCTTTCAGACATGGATTCCTTTTTCAATTTAGCCACTTCTTTTCTTGAATCCTTAAGTTGTTTGATAAGTCTCTTGAAGGTTTGATCACCAGGGGGAGTAGAGACATGCATTGTCTCAGCACGCTTCTTCTCTTCCTCTTCTTCCATATGTACAAGAATTTGCTTGTGTGTTTCATCAGCCTTCTCGAAACCATTTCCTTTATGCTTCTTCTCTTGCACAAAAACTTCTCCTTTTTTCTTCACAGGATCTTCAAAATATTTCACAAAGAATTCATCTTTCCTCTCCAAAGGTATTTTGGTACCTTTACCCTTCTCCTTTGTTCTTCACATGATCTTCAAAATATTTCACAAAGAATTCATCTTTCCCTCTCCAAAGGTATTTTGTTACCTTGCACTCTTCTTCCCTCCTCAATAGGGTTTCCATTTCCTCCACGTAGCTTTTCAATGCTTATTCTTTTGAATATGGGTTTCTGTTAAAGACTGCTCTTTGAAAACCTTATTAGGAATTTATGATCTTGTGAAATGTATTTTACCCTTGATTTCGACTACTGGAGGAGAAGAGGGAAAGAGAAGCTTCTTTCCTCTCTTAGATTTCAACTTTGTAGAGGAAGGCACTTCTTCTAACCTTGGTGGAGGTGGGGGTAATAAATCTCTATGTGGAGAAGGATAAATCTCCTCCTCAGCTTCCATGACATGCTTGTTGATCTCTGGAACTTGAATAGGGGTTCTACCCTTTATCTTCTTGTTGATACCTTATTTAGTACTGGTGGATGCTGAAGGAACTACAATCTGTGATTAGGGAGTAGGTGTTGGGTCCATCTTGAAGTGAGAAGAGACCAAAAAAATTCTCCCATGAAATCTCTTTCTTTCCCAACTCTTCATAGACTAACATTCTAATCAATCTAAGGTGGAAAAGACTAGAACTACATCCTTAGATTTGTATTTCACCCTATCCCACATTTTACCTATACTTCCCAACAGGTAATAAGGGAACATTCATCTCAATCTTACCAATAAAATGTAACAACAACCTTATGTGGTAATGATACAAGGTGTTAAATCTCCTTCACAAGCAACATCTTTGTATACTTTTCAAAATTCTCTATCAAACCGGCCACCGCTGATTCCTTGGCATACTCTTAGACAACTCATTGGCTCGATATTCAAGCTTGAAGATATCTTTAACAAAGGGTGAACTAAAACCATGGCCTTGAACCACTTTTCACTTGAAATGGGAATCCTTGTTGTAGATGAGATGGAGGCTTCAGTCACCCAAATTCCAAATCCCCAACCTTAATTCTCCTGTCATCAAAATGTAATGCAAACTGCTTTACCTCCGGATGGTATTCTACATGTTCTGAAGAAAGAGGTGAGACATCCCCGCCTTTGAAATATCTCCCTGCCATGGGATCTATGTCAAAAGGC
Source organism: Picea sitchensis (assembly GCA_010110895.2). Classification (NCBI taxonomy): domain Eukaryota; kingdom Viridiplantae; phylum Streptophyta; class Pinopsida; order Pinales; family Pinaceae; genus Picea; species Picea sitchensis. The sequence goes on along the minus strand of SNQJ01S0137722.1, from coordinate 22,226 downwards.
GCATGTCCATAGGTTAAGTCCTAACTATATTTCCACCTTTGTGTTCTTTCTTCGAATGAGGGGTCTCCATGACTCAAAATGAGGGTTATTGAGAGGCTTAAGAGATGCTAATGACCAGAAAGATTCAATTCAAGTTTCAAATGCACAAAGATGGCCCTTAAAATTGGTAGTGCTTAGAAAGCCAAGCTTGAATATGGGAAATAGAACTTTAGACTTGTACAGACTTTTTAAAGCATAGCCTATGAAGGGGAAATCTAGAATGTCTCTTTGTACATGATGAAAGGGAGCAAGGAAAACGTAGCGCAATACATACACAGAGGATAAGCTATTACAAGCCTGCGACTTCAATGGTTAAAGAAAATGATAGTAATCAGAACATGGACATGGGCAAGGAATTTTATAGGTATGAAAATAGGGCTTCCTTACTACCCTACATGCTTAACAAACCAAAACCCGAGCACAAATTTTGTGAAAATTAATATGTAAAGGAGGTTGCACAGGATACCAAGAAAGTCAACACCTGTTGAGGTCTTCAACGCAATCATAGGATGAAAATGAGGGAACTTCGGCCCTAGAATCTCTCATAGCATCATATTTAGTTGACACGTGGTCACCGACGTGAATTGGCAAACTTACGCAGTGTAGCACTATTGAACTTTTCAAAATTTAGAAACCGCTACCAAGGATCATAAATACAAGATCTTTAAGGCACTTTTAATTGACTTTGCACTAAAACAAGGGACATGGTATCAATCGTGGAAATCATGACTTGATGTGGAAGTATGACGAACTGGATAGGCATTGTGGAACTTCTTGATGAGTAGGCAACACTTCCAAATCATAAAATGATTGGACAGGTAAGCAATTATAGCGAGTCGTGCTTACTAGGTCATGAGTGAAGAGGAAGAAGAGTCACATCAATTTAGCAATGGGGGGAGTTGATTTAGCGAAAATTCATGATGGGGACCAAAAATGAGTCATGAGCTAAAGAGGTTCTAATACCATAAACCAAATTGAGGACCAAACAAGAACTATGACTCAAAAATTTAATCTTCTAAGATGAATCTAACATCAAACTTTAAGAGGATGAGACTCAAAAAAATTAAAATCTAAGGATTTAGGTTACAATCGAACTAAAGACCCAAGGCAACTTAGTATGATAACATTGGATCCATTGTGGATGGTAATGCTCTCGCTAAGCCAAGAATGATTAGATTTAGTGCCTTATCCTAGGGCTAAGTGGGGTCAGCTTATTGAACAAAATAAAAGAAAATGATATTTACAATGACATGAAGAGCTCATTCAAGGCTCAAGAAAGTACTTTTCGTGAAATTCCATTTGCTGTGGCCACCAAAAACTTTTTCATTCTCCATATTCTACAACTTGAAAGTGTTATTAGAGAACACCTCAAAGATTTTGAAAGGATCGATCCATAAATATTAAATTCTACTGTGCTTGCCTTTATCTTGCTTTGCTGCATCCCACTTGAGCACTAGATCGCCAAATTGAAAATCCTCTTTGTTCACCTTCTTGCCGAATGTCTGCTTGATCTTCAAATGATGATCATATGCCTTATCCGGCCAAGTTAGTTGTTCTCGAGTCTCAAGGTAACTCCTCAACCAACCGCTGAATCCTCCTAATCATATGATGTGGCTCCCCTTGATAATCTCCGAAGAAATTTTCCACACGTAATGCAAGTTGAGAAGGAAAAATTTCCTCAACTCCATATACCAACTAGAAAGGAGAAAGTCCCAAGGATCTTTTCAATCGCCACTGTTATTATCCCATAGAGAAAATTTGATTAATCCCATGCCTTTTGTTATCCCTAACAACTTTTAATAATATTTATAATTTTGTTCAAGGATTCTACAAGCCCATTTCCCTACCTGGGATAGTAAGGGGTGGAATGAATCAAAGCGATCCCAAACTTTTCAATAACTGAATTAATGGTTTATCCTTGAGTGATGCAACATTGTCGCGATACCCTTGCTCATGTACCAAACCTATAATGTTCCTAAGGAAACTAACAATGATCATTTTGTGTGAAGCATTCCTTGTGGGGATAGTCTCTATCCACTTAGTGAAGTAATCTTTGGCAGTCAATATCCACCTATGTTGGCCACTTGAAGATGGGATGAATTTCTCTGATAAAATCTAGGCCCCACTTTTGAAAAGGTCCCAAGTTTCTACAGCTTTAATGGCAAAGACTGAAGCTGTTGCTTTCCAGAAATTTTTTGACACCTGACACAAGCTCTAATCTTTGCAAAACATCTCAGGAATAGATCCAGACCGTAAATACCCAACCTATATTTAATTGTATGTTGTGTTCCTCCAAAATGATGTCCCCCACATTAAACTATCATGAAAATTCGATAATCATTTGGGCTTCTTGCGTCTAGGCATCCTTCGTAAACACCCCAATGGATCTCCACAAAATTTGATCAACAAAGAAATACTTTTATTGATTTTGATTTTTAATTATCTCACCTTGTTCTTTCATACCACTTGGAGGTTGTAAATTCTACAAGAAAAATATAATGTCCTTGTACCAGTTGCAATTTGCCAATGCAGAGATGATTTGAACACCTTTGTCATTTAATTCAACCTGCTGCTTTTCTGCACATGAGCTAATGAAATTTACCCCCAAGATTGAGAAATTTGATTCAGCCAACAACATAGATAAACCTTGACATTTTAAATCGATTTGGTAGGCCTACTTAAATCAAATTCAATGATTTTAGCAATCCATTTGCTACGCTTTCCATCAATATCATCGACCGAATAAGAATTTCTTTACAACAACTGATGTAACATAAGAAATAATCTTTGAATGCAACACATAAACTCTCAAGGAATTAAGAGATTTAACCAATGCATATTCTTTCTTATCCATGAGGTCATACTTTAGTTCAACATCTCTCAATGCCCCACTGAAAAGGAAATGGGTTTTCTTAAGCCTTCAATGTTCCTTTCCGCAATAGGATTGTTACTATCGAAAAAGAGAGGCAAAAAAAAAGAGAAAGTCCTTTGAGTAATCGAGGCTGACAAGAATCGAGGATTCTATAAAGGCTTTTTTTATTTGATCAAAAGAATCACAAGCCTCAACAATCCATTTGATTTCACTATCCTTCCCAACATGGCTATGATATACTTAACTAACTCAACAAAATTTGACACAAATCTTCCCAAAAAGTTGATTTTCCTCTAAGAAAAGATTGTACCTCATTTTTAGATCTAGGGAGTGACAAAGTTTTGATATAGCCTCAAACCTACTAGAATCAATCCTTACTCCTTCAGCTAGCATGATATGCCCCAATAATTTTTCTTCTTTCATGGCAAACAATGATTTTTGATTCAAAGAGAGGCCAATTTTGCATTTCAAGAAAACCTTTCTAAAATGATCAGTTGTTCCTTATCAGACCGAGAATACATAGTTATGTCATCCAAATAGAAAAAAACAAACTTATACTTTTCTCCAATAAATGCTATGTCCATAGCTCGCTAAAAGTTTTCTCTTGCATTCACCCTCTTCAAACCAAAGGGCATCTTGGTGTACAAATGTCCCCCAGGGAGTGGTGAATGTTGTCTTTTATTGATCATCAGGGTGCACCATACCCTGATTGTATCCAGATAATCCATCAACCATATTAACTCCGCCGTCTCTATCACCTCCTGTAATATGTGCTCCATCCTTGGAAAGCACTATCCTTGAGCTCGCTCAAATTCTAAAATTGACACAAAGTTTGATTTCCCACTCTTCATCTTATTGGGACCAAATTGCTACCCATTCGAAATACCCTTCAAAGGAATGATAATTTTTCATCTAAAAGATTCTTAACTTCTTTCTCCAAGGACAAAAGTAAACAACATAGGATTGATTTTCCCCAACTTTTGCCTGAAGGTTTTGGTGTCTTATTTTAATGGAATCTCATCCCTATTGCCTGTTACAAGTTATGAGATCTTCATAAGTCCAAGCGTATGCATCAGCAAATTCTTTCAACAACTTAGTGTATTCCGCCCTCTGCTTTTCTGATAGGTTTCTTGACAGTTTGACATATTTTGGATCACTTTCAGTGCCCACATTACACCTGCTGATATCAGTATCATCGCTAGCATCATCAGTGGATACCTTCCCTTTCAATGCCACATCATTCCCATCAAATAATCTTTCCAAAGGAACTAGTCCCTTTGGTATATGATTGCTAGTCAGCTACACAATATGATGATTAGCAATTTTATTGAGGAAAACATCAGCATGAGAAGTGATTTCTAGATCATGATCTTGATCAATGTGCAATGTAGAAAATTCATCAACAGTCTCAAGAAAAAATTTAAGTTCTAAATCATCTTCGAACACCTTCCAATATTTTACATTGTCTGGTATAGAAAGCTTGTATTTGACTTCTACATAATACTTGATTTTTGGTGGTATGGGAATTTTGAAGTTTCTTGCTGATATATCCAAATAATTAGCCATAGTATTCTCTTCTCTAGGAATGAATGATATATTAAAAGAAGAGAAAAAACTATCCACTAAATCCCATACTTCATTTCTGTAAGATTTAAGCCTAGGATGCTTTGTTTGATAAATATTTTTAATTTGATGGACTATCAATTCAACATCCCCAAATACTGACATCTCCTCTATCCCCATGTATTTTTCTACTCTCAAACCCAAGACAAGAGCCTCATACTCTACCACATTATTAGTAGTCTCAAATTCTATTTTATATGAAAAAGATATAGTTTCTTGAGTTGGTGAGATAAAGATCACCCCAGCACTAGTACCTTCCTTGGAAGAGGCTCCATCAAAGAACATCTTCCAGATAGAAGTAGTTAGAGGAGGCTCTTCAAAAAATTTGATGGACTTTTTTTCTGATTTCTAAAGGGGCTTTCGGGGCATCGATGAGCTGCAAAATACTAGATCCTAGATCTATATCAAAAGCAAAAATAGGGTGAATGGTGGGGTTTTCTTCATCACTAATGATGTAATCCAATTGGGCTTCCCTGCAAAGTATTCTATGAGCTCCCCAAAAATAGGAATAGTAGCATAAGAGAGATCCATCTACAAGGTTCCCCCAAGTCTTTTTATTCAGGATCTCGATAAGAGCATACCAAACTTGGGGGGAACATCAACAACTACGATATCCATAAGTATACTCTTCATGGGAAACTGAAATAAGGTCACCACCATATCCTTAATGACTCCAAAACATTTCACTTTTCTGGAGTCAAAATAATATAAATCATGATAGGTCTTTGTGAATTCTAACCCAAGTTCATCCATAACAGATTTGGGCATAAGATTGTGGGATGCCCTTGAATCCATGAGACAATTGTGTAGCACCTTATCATGTATATTCAGTGAAGTATAAAAAGTTATGAATGATTCATCTCTGTCTTCTATCAAAGGACCTAAAATCGTTGTTGGTTTTTCATCTTGCAGATTTATGGAATTAGTGGCATTTGGAGATGATTCTGGCTGTAACATTTTGGATAAATATTTTCTAAAATCCTCATTTTTTATCAATTCCAAAAAAGGTGCGGGGATCTTTATTTTCTAGATATCATTCTCAAAACTGAAGGAAGGGGAAGGATTCAAGATCTCTTTGGTTTCAGGGGGAGGATCTTTGATCAGAACTTGTGGGTTTTGAAAGTCTTTTTCTTTGCTTCTCATTGTCATAGCCTTGGCAGGATCTTCTTTCTGAACAGGATGATTAGGGGCTTCAGTTTTTTCTGCATTCTTCTTAGATCTCAAATTATATCTACCAAGATTATCCTTTTCTTTCTCCCCCTTGATTAACTCATTAATTTGAAAATCCATTAAAGATTTCTCATAAAAGGATTGAGTCAAGTGTGGGGATGGGGAAGTATCACCTAAACAGTGAACCTCAGGATCAACTTCAACCTCTTCTTCTTCTTCATCTTCCACCAAATTATTTTGCAAAGGAGCTTGTACCCTCTGATCATCTCTCTCCCTATTTTTGGGAAGGATTTGGGTAGCATTGTTGGGTATGCTAAAATTACCTCTGTTTTCAGTGTTTTGAGCATTTCTATATGGTTGTATTCCTTCTGATTTTAATTTCTCAATTTCAGCAGAGAGAGATTTTACTAATTTGGTCAACTCATCTACTTGAGAATGGACAACAGAGGAATCATAAATTGAAGCTTCAACTTTGTTTTTTCTCCTATCCCTATTAGATTTTCTTGTGAGTTTATCTAATGCCACTATGTTGGATTCTACCTCTAAGGAAGCATCTTGCATATGATCCAAAGAAGGTGACCTTCTTTCTCTCAAAAGGAGGTAGAATTCAGAATCAAAATCATTTTCATAAGTGATTTTTTCCATGGTTTCAGTGGGTTTGATATCATCATGGATTTTCTTGTACATTTTGTTAAATCTTTTAGAAAAGTCAGAGACAAACTCTCCTTCTTTCCTTTTCAAAGATCCAAATTTAGTGATGTAGTACAAAAAATCCTTTTTGTCACCCCAATGCCTCAAGAAGGCTTCATCCAATGCCTCAATACCAGTAATGGATCCAAGAGCCAGACCCCTAAACCGCTTCCTAGCGTCACCAAATAGGTTTTGGATGAAAACCCTCATCCAAACATATTCATTTTCAGTATTTTGGTTATCTGCATAGCTATAGAAATCAACAAGATGTTCCTCAGTTGTTACATCTTCTTCTCCCATAAACTTAGGCATGTATTTCAAATAATCTCCGGGGGGAAGAGAATTTAGTGGTTGAGGTAAAAGTAGAGGAGCATATCTTGCAGCCACTATGGAATCCATCCTATTAGCAGGGGGGTTAACAACTGGCATTTGATTTTGGATTCTTGGTGAACAAGAAGAAGGAAACTTGAATGTATGTATAGTAGGAGAAGAAGGAACGGATAAAGGGGGGGGGTTCAATTTTTGCAATAGGAGGCTGAGTTTTTGAAGAGGATGGTAAGGTCAAGGAGGGAGATGAAGTTCCTACTTCTTTGGTAGCAAAAAAATTAACATAAAGAGGTGTAGTAAAACCTAAAGTAGGGAGATCTTCAAAACTGTCAATACTGAAACACTTCTCAATATCAAGGAAAGAAAATATATCAATTTTTTCCTCTTTAAATTCAGTCTCAAAGAAAGAGTATTCAACAAGAAACTCTTCAAAATCAAGCTTTTTAGATACTTCAGCAGAAGATAAAGGAAGCTTACTTGCTAAAACAACTGGAGTATCAAGAGTAGAATTTGGCAAATGACCAGAAGCACTTTTAGAAGCATCAGAAAAAAAAAATTGGAAATATTTTCCATTCTTGATTATCTTCTCTGGGTCAGCCTTAGCTGGTACCAAAGGTAGTTGTGGATTTGATCTCGTATATCTACCTTTAGGTGCCATAGATAAAACAATGGAGTGGCCAGGTGTAGTCTGCAATCTTCGAAGCACTGAGTTCTAATGCACCTTTTAGAACTAGAATACAATCACCTTTTAGAATAGGAGTCACCTTCATATTGCTTGGAAGGCAAGCCCAGTACCCATCAAGTTATATGTGAATGATAGAGTTTTTTAATGGGTCAAATGGAAAAGGACTCAAATGGTAATGTTATAAATTAGACAACAGGGCTAGCATGCACCAACAACTAAGGTCTTGGCTAACTTCTACCAGTATTTTTGGAGTAAGTATGAATAGAGGGAAGACTTGAGTGAGAGGAGTGTAGGGACTACTGCAAACATCAAGTCTACAAAAGTCTAAGGAAGAAAGTTTCTAATCACAAGATCTTCTTGACATCAGAAACAAAGAAAGGTAAATAAACATCATGATAATATAATGATCAAACATCCACCATCACATCACCACAATAATTCATGTGAATCCTTAAAAGCATGAACATTTAGCAACTAAAAGAAATAGACTGGAAAGGAAGCTAATTTCTATTAGCCAAAAAGTCTTAAGTCTAGTACATCACTAGATCATAGTCACTTCATCAAAATATTACAAAATAAAGGGAGCCTTTCTAAACCATACAAACCTACTAAAGCAATTGATCTATCTATTTATAACAAAAAGGGAGGCAACAACTAGAGGTACAAGCTGGCCTCCCCTTGAAAATCTCTTAAACATTTATTTTTTCTAACAACTAAGAAAACAACCTATGCTATATAATAGGAAAATGATGGTGACTAATACAATCATGCTTCTAACAGATTTGATCCTCTTTTGCTACTCATCTCCTATTTTTCCATGTGTCCTTTTGGAGCTTGTAGTTATCCTCAGCATGCCAGATGCTACTTCTGTAACTTTCTCCATCATCAACTTATACAAGGTTGTTGGCCTAGTCCTCCTAGATTCTTGGTGTTTGTTGGAAACTTCCTTGAGTAGAAAATCTGGATAGTGAACCCTAAAATGAAACAAGGAGAGAAGGTAGCGACTGTAGGTAGCACCCCTATGCTGCATATATGTGCCAACATTTATCCTCTATTGAAATATTAGGTAGCACCTGTAGGTAGCACTCCTGTGTTGCATATATGTGCCAACATTTATCCTCTATTGAAATATTAGGTAGTGCCTATAGGTAGCATCCCTGTGTTGCATAGTTATACCAATTCTTCTCTCTATGGAATATTATGCACTGCCACTTATGCTACGTCTACATATAGGTTTGGGTAGCAATGCCAAAACACAACATCTTTGAATACCGAACATGTGTAGAGAAGATTTTGTCCTTCCATGATAACAAAACCATTTTACTTAGGTGCCTTAACTATACCATAGTATCGAGATGGGCACTTCAGACAGAGGAGTTTGAGGGGTTTGATGTTGCGGTAGTAGATGGCCACACAGTGGAGTGTCTAGACAAAGTTCCAAACTTAGAGATGAAGTTAGGCAACTACACAGTGAGAGACACATTTTATATGGTTGACCTATCAGACACATATGTGGTGTTAGGAGTTCAGTGGATGATTACCTTGGGAAAAATCACTACCAACTACCAAACCTTGGAAATGGGATTTAGAGATCAGGATGGGAAGAAGGTTGTTCTAAGAGGTATGTCGATAGGAGCACCCAGGATAGTTTCAACCAAGAGGATGGAGAGGATATTCAGACATGGGGAGGTAGCATATGCCGCATAATGCTTGATCACTAATAAAAAGGATTTAGAAGGTTCACAACAATACCACACATAGATCAAGAATTTATTGGGACAACATCAACATGTTTTTGAGGCAATTCCACCAGGAAGACCACCTGATAGGGGGTTTGAGCACACCATTGAGTTGGAGGAGGGGGCCAAACCTATGATCACCCACCCCTATCATCATCGTAGGAGGTTCAAGGATGATATAGAGAAAGTAATCAAGGAATTTTTGGCGATGGGACACATCACATCAAGAAACAACCCATTTGCTTCTTCAGTTGTCTTAGTTGTGAAGAAGGATGGCACCATGAGGATGTGCATTGATTACCGAGCCTTGAACAACGAAACCATCAAGAATTGGTACCCTATCCCATGCATTGACGAGTTGATGGATGAACTGCATGGGGCCGTTTTCTTCTCAAACATTGATCTATGCTCTGGATATCATCAGATCAACATCCTAGAGCAGGACATAGAGAAGATGACATTTCAATGTCATTTTGGACACTTGGAGTTCCTGGTTATGCCATTTGGGATAACCAATGAACCTACTACATTCTAGTCTTGCATGAACCATATATTCAGGGATCAGTTAAGAAAATCAATATTGGTTTTCTTCGATGACATCTTGATCTATAGACAGTCATGGAAAGAGCATATAAGGCACCTGGATGAGGTATTGAGCATCATGGAGGCACAATCATTATATGCCAAAGAGTCCAAGTGTGAGTTTGGTATGATAGAGTTGCTTTACTTAGGCCACATCATCAGTGCATAGGGGGTACAGGTGCACCAAGAGAAGATCATGGCCATTCTAGATTAGTCGATTCCCAAGAACGTGACAGAATTGAGGAGCTTCTTCGGGCTGTGCAACTATTATAGGTGGTTCGTCTGGGGTTTTTCTTAGCTTGGAGCACCATATATAGATCTTACCAAGCATGGGGCCTTCATATGGACTGAGAAATCACAGGAAGCCTTTGATCACATGAAGGAAGTCATGGGTACTTGTCCAGTGTTGGCACTACCAGACTTCACCTTGCCATTTGTACTAGAGTGTGACACATCCGACGAAGGGATTGGTGCAGTTTTGATGCAGGGAGGACACCCCATTGTATTCGAGAGATAAAAGATTAGTCAACCTGAGAGGTTTTACTCCATTTATGACAAGGAAATGTTGGCAATCATGCATGCCTTGACCAAGTTTAGACAATATTTGGTGGGCAACAAATTCGTGGTCAAGACCGATCAAAATAGTTTGAAGTATTTCCTTTAGCAGAAGGACCTCAGTGAGCACCAAAAAAAACGGGTGACAAAGGTACAGGAATTTGATTTTGACATAGAGTATGTCAAGGGGAAGAAGAACATTGTGGTCGATGCACTATCGAGGAGACCTGCGGCATGTTCTTTGATGGAGATTTTAGCAGATTGGAAATCCCACTTGTTAGTGGAATATTCCAAGAACAATTTTGCTTGTGAGGTGATGGATGGGAAGATAAAGGATGTCTGGTATAAGGTCATTGATGATGTCATATTTTACAAGGATAGAGTCTACGTGGTGCCAGATTCAGGGCATAAGAAAAAGATCCTCACCGTAGTTCATGATTCACCTCTAGCAAACCATCAGGGGTTTTTCAAAACCTACAGATAGATCAGAGAGAGTTTCTCATGTAAGGGACTCAAACAAGACATTATGATACACGTCAGTGAGTGTGTGACTTGCCAGTAGAACAAGTCAAAGCATGCTCTTCCAGCAGGGCTACTTCAGCCACTCCCCATTCTAGAGAAGAAATGGGAGGGTATATCTATGGACTTCATCATCAGTCTTCCCAAGGTCCAAGGTAAGGACTGTATCTATGTATTGGTCGACAGATTGACCAATTGTTCTCACTTCTACGCCATACCGACAGAGTACAACACAGTTCAAGTAGCTGAGCTTTTCTTCAGGGAGGTCTTCAGACTTCATGGGTTGACGAAGAACATCATCAGTGACAGGGACAGTCGGTTCATAGGGACATTTTGGAGAGAGTTGTTTTGGTTGGTGGGGACAGAGTTGACACCTAGCACCAGCTATCACCCTTAGACAAATGGGCAGACTGAGATTGTCAACAAGTGGGTTGAAGGGTATTTGAGGAACTATGTAGGAGGACAACAGAGAACATGG
>SNQJ01S0137721.1:8859-20103 GCA_010110895.2 Picea sitchensis | reverse complement strand
AACTTACCCAAACGGGGCCCACATGACTTTTGGCGCTTCATCTCCTAGGGTTAGGTTTTTGGATGTTTAGGGTTTTTGAAACTCTTGTTTGTTGTAAAAATGGCTTGAGAGCCTCTTTGTAATCATATTCTTGTGAATGAGTGCAGTCATCACATTTATTCTCAGAGATAAGCCACCACCATTCCAGCAAACTTGTTTTCTGCTGCATTTTACAGTTTCAGCTTATTTCCTTATTGAATAGAAAACCAATTTTACTATATCTCTGTTATTCTGTGTTAAGCATCTGGTAATAATCTGTATTCATTTTGTTCTACTCATAAAATCTGGATCAGTGATATTAGAGCGGCTTGCTCCTTGTCGTCTTAATGCATGTCCCTAACGAGGTTGGAGTACAAAGAGTTAGGTCTCGAGCTTGTTTCTCTTGAGGACAAAATCTCTCACACACCCAAGCGACCTCTCATGGAAGGAGAAAATAAAGATGATAGGATATGAGATCCTTTCAAACTGTTGATTGAGGAATTCCTCATGCAACAGAGGAATGATATGATGGATAATTTCGCTCAAATCCTTCGGCGACTACCAACAAACGATGCATCTTCTTCGAGCGGAGGCACTGCCCCCTTCAAGGTACAAATAAAATTCGATATTACTATATTTGAAGGCCAGATAGACACATATGTTGTAGATAAGTGGTTGAATCTACTATAAGGGTATTTTTCTTTCCATAACTTTTCGAATAGAGAAAATATTACTTTTGTGCTCCTCAAAATCGTTCCCCATGTCAAATATTGGTGGGAAACTTTCTGTGATCAAAAGGAAACAGAGGAACCCTCATCATTTACAGTCACAACCACCTAGGAATTCTTCAGGGATGCTATTAAGGAACAATACTACCCTGTTATAAGTTATGACGACTTGTATACCAAATAGACCACACTGCGGCAAGAAAGAGACCAAGCAGTGCTAGATTTCACAAATATCTTCCATACCTTGTGTACCAAGATGGGTATCAAAGATTCGGAGCGACATATGGTGCTCAAATATCACGGTGCTCTGCATAGATACATCCAGACCAAAATGGAATTTCTAGACATCTCATCCTTGGGCGCAGCCTATCGATATGTCGTCAAAATCGAGCAGAAGCTCAAACAAAAGATGCGACAATTTGGGTCGAGGAACCCCTCACAAAAAAAGCCAGGAAAGGGTGGCCCCAAACCACAAAACAAAGGACAGAGAAAATATGGACAGTATCAGGACAACCAGTCCAAGCCGCAAGAAAATAAGGACATCGGAAATACAAAGAAAGATACTGGGAAGTGATGCGACTTCCATAAGATCCCTTGGCATAACACTGTTGATTTCCGCTCAAAGATGATGCTGGTGGCCGAAGTGAAAGCCTCTGAATCAGATGCGGGTTCTAACTCTGAGTCAGAACCAGAAAGGGGAAGACAGATTATTGATGTGGAAACCAGTGCCACCATTGCTACCACCAAGCTCCAGCATGGTGAACCACATGAGACAGAAGAAGGAGAGCACCTCTTCCATTCAAAGATGTGGGTAAAAGACACCCCGCTGCACTTCATCATTGATAGTGGTAGCCAGAAGAACCTCATCTCAGCAGAGGTCATCAAGCATATGGCCCTGCCCATAACGCTGCACCCACAACCCTACACCATTGGATGGCTCCACCAAGGAAGCGATCTCCGCGTCATCCAATAGTGTTGACTGTCATATGACATCAAGCCCTTCAAAGACGAGGTATTGTGTGATGTTTCTCCTCTCAAAGTTTGTGATGTTCTTTTGGGCCAACCTTATTTATGGAAACGTCATGTTGTATATGAGTCTAGGCCTCGTAGTGTTATTATTACTTTGAACAAGAAATTGTACAGGATACCCCAGGCTGTCCCACCTAGTACTATTTCCTTGATCTTTGCTAAGAAATGTAGGAAGGTCATTTCTCAGACAGGGAAGTTTTTCTTCTTCATGACTCACTCTCACAATGAGAGAAAAATCACAACCACATCCAGGGTATCTGCGACCGACCTCTCCACACAGTAGAAACAAGTAGATAAGGTCATGGAAGAATAATCAGATATCTTCTCCTCACCTATCGGGGTACCTCTGCACTGCCAAGTCAAGGACCCCATCGATCTGACCCTCGGTGCACCACTGCCCAATGGGTCATTCTATCACCGCTCTCTATTAGAGAATGAGGAGATCAAGTGACAGATCCAAGAATTTCTCCACAAGGGGCACATCCATCCCAACTTATCACCTTGTGAGAGCCCAATCATGCTGGTACAAAAGAAAGATGGAACTTTTCAACTTTGCATTGATTATTGGGCTCTGAATAAAATCATAGTCAGAAACCGGTACCTGATTCCACGAATTGATGACCTCCTTGATCAACTCATGGGGGCCAAATACTTCAATAAGATTGATCTGAAGTCTGGCTACCACCATGTCCTAATAGAATAGACTGATGTATGGAAGACAACCTTCAAGTCAAAGGAATGCCTTTTTGAATGGTTGGTCATGCCCTTTGGTCTAACAAATGCTCCAGCCACTTTCATGAGGATGATGGACGATATCCTGTGACCATTCACCAATACTTTTGTAGTGGTGTATCTGGATGACAATCTCATTTACAGCAAGAATTGGGCTGAACACTTGCAACATATTCAGCAGGTTCTGCACACCCTGTGGCAGCAAAAGCTATATGCCAACTTGGAAAAATGCTCCTTTGGCATGGGCATGGTCCATTACCTAGGCTACATCATTGATAAACATGGCGTACATGTAGATCAAACCAATATCCAAGTCATCCATGACTATCTAGCCCCAACCACACTCATTGATCTTTGAAGCTTCTTGGGCCTTGCCAATTTCTACCGTAGGTTTGTGTTGGGATTCTCCCATATTACATGGGCCCTCAGCCAAATAACCAAGGGTTGTGGTAAGGAAAAATTTGCATGGGGACGGCCCCAACAACAAGCGTTTGATGATTTGAAGCAGCTCTTGTACTCAGCCCTAGTACTTTCACTACCAGACCTACAATATCCCTTTGAGATTGAGACTAATGCTTTAGACTATGTTGTGGGTGTCGTTCTCACACAACACGACCAGCCCGTGGCCTATCATAGTACAACACTATCATATGTTGTCCGTAAGTACCCTACTTACAACAAATAAATGTACTCCATTGTGCAAGCCCGCCATCAGTGGAGACATTACATTCTTGGGAGGGAGATAGTCATCCACACTGATCATAAGACACTGCAGTTCATGCAGACACAAGGAAAATTGCAGAATGTACGCCATCAAAAGTGGTCCACATAATTGCAACAATTCCACCTCAACATCAAGTATAAAACAGGAAGCACTAACCGAGTCGTTGATTTCCTCAACAGACCACCAATCATGGCACTCACCACAGTACTAGACTCTTGCATCCATGAGACATCTGGATGGCCCCAACTCTATGAGACAGACCTGCACTTCGCCACCACCTACCAAATGTTGGGTGCAAAGGTAGTTGTCGATAATTTCCATCTTCAGGATGGGTTGTTGTGCCGACTGGGCCATATATGTGTTCCATCAAGTGAGTGAGAGAAGTTTATTTGGGAAGCCCACTACAGCCGTGTGGCATGACACTTCGGCGTTGAAAAGACAGTGTCAATGCTACAAAAACATTTCTATTGGTCGAGACTTCAACAGAAGGTCAGCAAGTATATCAGGTCTTTCACTGCCTGCGTTATTGCCAAACCAACCACTAAGAAAGAGGGCCTATACACCCCACTTCCTACTCCTGATAGGCCATGGGAATCCATCTCAATGGACTACATGCCGGGCCTCCCATCCACCAAGCGGGGAAATGACTATGTTTTTGTGGTTGTTGATCGCTTTTCTAAGATGGTGATTCTGGTTGCTTACAAGAAGAGCATCACAGGAGAATCTAATGCCAAGCTCTTCTTTGAACAGGTCTGGGTACATTTTTGAATCCCACAAACCATTGTCTCATATTGGGACAGTCGATTTATCATCACATTCTAGTCGAGCCTCTGGTCACTGCTGGAAACCAAGCTCACCAAATCCACGATGTTCCACCCCCAGACAGATGACCAAACTGAGGTCGTAAATCGAATGATCGTGCATATCCTACGCATGTATAATTCTAAGCACCCTCACACATGGGATGAGAGTCTTCCCTATGTCCAACATAGCTACAACCGATCCATGCATAGCTCAACCTGCCACAACCCCTTTCAGGTGGGGTTGGGATTCCAACCATTGGGTCCCATAGATGTTGCACTTCCCCTTGCGGTCACCTTGACCGACTCCTCTCCTGCTCCAACTGAGGCTGACAAAGCCACCCGGTTCATTGAGAGGATCCAATGCATCCACCAATAGGTTCAGGATATCCTACAGAAGTCCAATGACAAGTACATGCAGTTCCATGATCAACATCAAGTTCCACATAAGTTTAAGGTGGTCGACAAAGTTTGGTTGCACTTGCATAAAGAATGCCTTACAGGACCCCATCGGAAGCGTCACCCACTCCGTTATGGTCCATACACCATCACCAAGGCTGTGGGGGATAATTCTTTCGCACTCAACATTCCTCCTTTCCTTGGACTGCACCCAGTGTTCAACGTGGACCTCCTTCGACCTTATTTCCCACCATTATTGGACACCTTAGATGTAGCAGAACAACTGACACCAACAGAGATCAACCTCGAATGCATACGATAGGAATCTTGTGATCAGGTTGTGGACACGTAGATCAATGGCACTCAACAACAAAGTATCCATCTTTATCGAGTCGTCAAAGCATGGTAGCTCCTGCACCAAGGCAAGTGGCTCACTTGGGGCCAAATTCAGCAGAAATTTCCTCATCTGATGAGGGAACTCAATGAAAAGGAGGCCATTGCTTCATAAGGATGGAGGATTGATCCAGGTGGATATTGGTGGCCACCCACCTTTTCCAGCTGGCTCAAAACAACTTTCTCGCAATTTTGATAATTTACTATTTTTAGCAGTTTTTCGGGTCCTGAACTTTCGGAGCCGTTTTGAGGCCCTAAATGATGTTTTTTGGGGTATGTTGCAACTTTTGTAGTCCTCGGATAGATCATTCCAATGGGATATCATATACCTAAAACGAATATCATATGCAAAAGTTATGACCCCGGGAAGTTGATGTACTAACTTACCCAAATGGGGCCCACATGACTTTTGGCGCTTCATCTCCTAGGGTTAGGTTTTTGGATGTTTAGGGTTTTTGAAACTCCTGTTTATTGTAAAAAGGCCTTGAGAGACTCATTGTAATCATCTTCTTGCGAATTAGCACAACTGTCACATCTCTTCTCAAAGATAAGCCACCACCATTATAGCAAGCTTGTTTTCCACTGCATTTTACAGTTTCAACTTATTTCCTTATTGAATAGAAAACTAGTTTTACTGTATCTTTGTTATTCTATGTTAAGCATCTGGTAATAATCTGTAGTCATTTCGTTCTACTCATAAAATCTGGATCACTTATCATCCAGAGACTGATGAGAGAATAGAAAGGGTGAACGAATTGATAAAGGATATGTTAAGGATGTACCTGATGGAAAAACCATCTAAATGGGAATATTATCTACACTTGGTAGAATTTTCCTACAACAATGGGTACCAAGAATCACCGAATATGATCCCATTTGAGGCACTTTATGGAATAAAGAACAACACACCAGTAAGCTGGGACAACCGAACTGACAGAGAAGTGGTTGGGCCAGAGTTTCTCAGAGAAATGGAAGAGAAAATGCTAAAGATTAAACAAAATTTGAAGGTTTCCCAAGTCAGGCAGAAAAGATATGCTGACAAGGGCATAACTCACAGGGAATTTAAAGTGGGTGATGATGTTTTCTTGAAGGTGAATACCAACATAAGTTCCTTGAAGTTGGGAAACTATTCCAAGTTGGCAGCCATATATTGTGGGTCATTTGAAATCCTAGAGAGGATTGGAACAATATATTACATGCTTGCATTACTTGCATCTATGTCTATACATAATGTACTCCATGTATCATTGCTTAAGAAATATATACCTGATGCTAATCATGTTATTGATTAGAATGTGATTCAGCCGGAGTAAGAAAGTTCTTTTCAAGTGCATACGGTATGCATTTGGGACCGAAAAATCAAACAGCGCCAGAATCGAGCCATAGGGCTTGTAAAGTTCCAATGGACTTGGTACGGTCCCGAGGATGCAAATTGGGAGCATGAAGATGTTATGTGGGCAGAATTCCCGCATCTTTTTTAATATTTTTGAAAAATATTGCTATAATAGGTAAATGTGATGCACTGAGGATAGTGCATAAATAACAGGACGGGATTACAATACCCCAAGGCTGAGCCCATGTTGAATTGTAATGATGTTTAATGATGTTTATAGATTGTTGAGCCAAGTATTTATAAGTTGGGAGGCTTATGTGTTTATTAGGTCGGAGAGCCTAGATGTTAAGGCCAGTGCGCCTATTTTTGTATATGTAATTATGCAGATCATTAATAAAATACATCTCTGTGTGTAGACCAACCACAAAGAAACAATTATGGGGGACTAAGCTCCACTAGGAAGGGAAAGGGAAGGGGGTTGAGAGGCTAGGAAAAATGGGCTAATCTTAAGGGATTAACCCAAGGTAATATTATAATATATTCCTAAAATACTAAGGTTGGACATAACCTATTATCCTAAGTTCCTTTTTGGAGAGAAGGAGGTCCAAGTGGAGAGGAACGAGCTCCTGGAGAGCCATGTGTCATCCATGATGTATGTAGATTTATGCGAGAAAATCCATCGTTGTGGGGGTTCACTCACCATTCTTTCCATCCTTTGTCCCATTCCCTCACACACTGAGCAAGCACGCAATCAACCATTTTTCACCATTTTTGAACCCTCTGCCATCCTGAACCTATGTAACTTTCACGCACTAGTATTTTTGTTGAGTCTGTACCCTGCGTTACCCAATTTTTCTACTGTGGTTACCCATTGGACTTAAGAGCTGGACAAAAGAAGAAGGTTTTCAAGCTTGTGGTTTTGAAGAGGTGGGTTATCAGGCTCGTGGGTTGAAGAAGCAGGTTGTCAGTCCCATGAGAAACTCTCTCTAAGTAAGAGAGATTGTTGGGGAAGTGATTTCTCCTGGAGGGAGTCCAACAGAAGCTACAAATCTATGAGAATTCTTGATCCGGCCTATTGTTTAAGCCCTAGAAAGAAAGTGGATCAATCGATAGACTATGGAACAATGAAGGTGTATATTCTCGAGGTGGGACAGGCATGTGGGGAATGAGAGTCTATGAGCGGTGGGCATAAGTAGGCTCCTTAGAGGGAATCCTTCCTATTGCATTGTGCAATTTTCTATAGTCTTAGCCTAACACAGTATTTCCTTTACCTTGGGTGGAGTTTAGTCCCAGCTCGGGGGTGACCCATTGTTGATAGATTGGAGCAACGTGGTCTAAGGATGGGAGGTTCGTGGAAGGTCTGCACCCAGTTGGTGGTCTTCTCATAAAAGATAAGTACCAATTCTATGTTAATTTTACATGATGTGTTTAAGTACATGTCTGAAGTTTATCAGAATTGCCTATTTTTATTGCATGTATATGTTTATTGTCAATTTCCCATGAATATTTGTATGATAAGAATGTCTATATAAATTAAATTTTCATTATATATATACATGTATATCATAGTTTGAACAAAGTAGATATTTTTGGTAGCATGTTCTCATCTTGGAAGGTCGAGGACACTACACATCTATAGGCTCATTCAAAATTTCCAGGTGAAATTGCCTTTCTAGTTCACTGTGAAGCTCAAGCTCTATAGGGTCTAAATATTCAAAACAAGCTTATGCCTCTTCGAGGAACTCTTCCATGGCATTTAAATGTTTTTCATAGATAAATTCCATGACTTGAATAACTTATTTATGTTGGAAGATTGGTTGTTGTCATTGATGTCAACCCTAGTCATTGTTTTTGGACTGCAAGATTGATGAAGGTATTTGGACATGAAGGACAATACACATGCAGACACAACACCCATGTATGGATAGTATACATCATGTTTTTTTCTGGTGGTAGGTGGAACATCATGTGGATCCTCATGGTTGAGGATAAATGATTTTTTGAAGATGACAAACTGAATTGAAGAAGGAAGTACAGGTCGACCCTGAAGATAATTAAAGAAAAGAATTACAAAATACGAAAGTGTCAGGTCGACCCTAATGTTAAAAGGAAGTGACATAAAGGGTATAAACACATATCGTTATACATTCATTTTACACACAAGTCGAATTTCATAGGAAATCTGAAGTAAAGAAGGCCAGATTTCAAGGGAGGATGAAATCTTTTGGTGATGTGTTCTAAGGTATGTTATTTGCAGGTCATCTTACCATTTTATCTATAACTTTTTTTCTAGAACGATTAATATGGTGAAATTGGTATGGTATTGATAAGACATATCTAGGTACCTGTGGTAAAAATTTCATCTCTTTATTCGCTATAATTTTGTAGATACACTCTATGGAAGATAGGGTTTTTGACTAGTCCTGAAGCTAGTCATAAACATGTGTTCTGGGGAAAACAGTCATAACTTCTTCATAGAGAATAAAAATTAAGTGAGACCAATTTCATTGGAAATAATACAGGCTTTAGTTTCTTTTGTGCGAAATTCAGAATCTAATGTTAAATATTGAGCACAGGGATTATGTACAAGTTCTCTCTCCTGAATAAACTATAATTGAATAAGGTCTATATATTATGTACCATTCTCTATATAACTTATTTTGGGGGAGGATTCAAGGAGTGAAACTTGGAGGAGTTTTAGAGAATGCATTGAGTAATATTATCTACAGGATCAAAATATTCCAAGAATTGAAGAATTGCAGAAGTTGAAGAAGTCTTAGGAAGCATTATCATGTTTTATGTGATGGTTGGTTGATGGTGACGATTTAATGCAAATTTTTATTATCTCTCATATATTCTTGGGTGGAAGGAAGGGGCAAGGATGGAGAGGTCAATCCTCTCTTGATATTGGAGGATTGTATCTTCCTCTTGGAGGTTTATCCCTCCATTTATATTTGGAAGTTGTAGCAACTTTTGGAAGTCATTACTTCCTTTGAGTAATAACTATTGATTATTTATCATATATTGTGCATGGTGTATTGTGGTGTATTGGTGTAACTATTATACTAGTGTTCATTTCTCATTGGATATAATTGAATGGTTTAAGTATAAGTTGAAAAAGTTTTTAAATTGTACTTGATACTGATTCACCCCCTTCTCAGTATCAACAATTGGTATCAAAGCAGGTTGCCTTCGGAACAATTTAACCACTAGAAGGAAAATCCTTAGCAGAGATGGATGACCATGAGCACATTTCAAATGGGATTCAAAGATTTGATGGAATAAATTATGCATACTGGAGTGATAGAGTGAAAAATTGCCTAAAATATTTGGGAGTAGACATTTGGTACTCAATTGTAAATGGCTATGTCATCCCAAATAATGCTCCAACCGATCCAAATGAGAAGAATCTTATGAGTTGTAATTCAAAATACATACATGTTATTCTAGGAGCATTGGCACCAACTATTGCTAGCAAAGTGATGGGCTGCAACACTGCTAAAGAGGTATGGGAAAAAATCAATAGTATCTACGAAGGTGATCCAAAAGTTAAGCAAGTCAAGCTTCAAT
The DNA here is from genome assembly GCA_010110895.2 of Picea sitchensis. Taxonomy (NCBI): domain Eukaryota; kingdom Viridiplantae; phylum Streptophyta; class Pinopsida; order Pinales; family Pinaceae; genus Picea; species Picea sitchensis. The sequence goes on along the minus strand of SNQJ01S0137721.1, from coordinate 10,377 downwards.
GACATAGAGCAGAATTTGAAAATTTGAAGATGAATGAAAATGAAGATATTGCAACCTATTTTCTTAGAGTTGATGAAGTTGTTAATTCTATCAAAGTATTATGTTAAGAGCTCTATGAATCCTTGGTTGTACAAAAATTGTTGAGATCACTTCTCTTGAAGTATGATGCTAAGATCTTCGTCATTGAAGAAACTAGGGACTTTACCAAAATGACAATGGATGAATTACATGGGTCTCTTATAGCATATGAAATGAGAACATGTATAGAAAGTGACCAACCAAACAATGAAGAAACCTTTAAAGCCATAAAGAAGAAAAAATACAATGATAACAACCTTGATGAAGAAATAGAAAATTTCCTAAGAAGGTTCCAGAAGGGAAGTGGAAGATACAAAGGTAAGTCTCCTCTCAAATGCTTTAACTGTGGTAGAATAGGACATATTGTTGAAAAATGCTACTATAAAAAGAGAAGTCTCAACAATAAAAAGAGCTTCTACTCCAAATATGATGACATATCCTCAGATGAGAGTGATGAAGAAGATAATGATGGAGGAGAAGTCATCTTCATAACCCAAGAAACCCAAGATGATGATCACAAGAATTCTAAAGAAGAAGAAATCATTTCTGAAGAAGATTCAGATGAAGAAACCAACCTTGATTCCTTTTGTCGATACAAAGACAATGCAGAGAGTGAACAAGAAGATGAGAATCTTGAAAAGTTGAAGCATGTTGAAACTGAAAATAGAAAGCTTTGAAACACAAACATAATACTAAAAGGTGAATTGAGTAGTTGTGAAGAAGAGAATTACAATCTTGAAAAGACCATTGATAACTTGAAGGAACAATTAGAATATTATGAGAAATTGAAATTAGAATTGGATCACACAAAAGGGGAGCTACTATTGACAATAGAAAAGTTGAAGAAGTTAGAAAAAAACACTGAAAAATTAGATGAGATCCTTNCTCAAATGCTTTAACTGTGGTAGAATAGGACATATTGTTGAAAAATGCTACTATAAAAAGAGAAGTCTCAACAATAAAAAGAGCTTCTACTCCAAATATGATGACATATCCTCAGATGAGAGTGATGAAGAAGATAATGATGGAGGAGAAGTCATCTTCATAACCCAAGAAACCCAAGATGATGATCACAAGAATTCTAAAGAAGAAGAAATCATTTCTGAAGAAGATTCAGATGAAGAAACCAACCTTGATTCCTTTTGTCGATACAAAGACAATGCAGAGAGTGAACAAGAAGATGAGAATCTTGAAAAGTTGAAGCATGTTGAAACTGAAAATAGAAAGCTTTGAAACACAAACATAATACTAAAAGGTGAATTGAGTAGTTGTGAAGAAGAGAATTACAATCTTGAAAAGACCATTGATAACTTGAAGGAACAATTAGAATATTATGAGAAATTGAAATTAGAATTGGATCACACAAAAGGGGAGCTACTATTGACAATAGAAAAGTTGAAGAAGTTAGAAAAAAACACTGAAAAATTAGATGAGATCCTT
>SNQJ01S0137716.1:0-16829 GCA_010110895.2 Picea sitchensis | reverse complement strand
AAGGCACATTCACACCCAATATAACTTCCTTTGACAAAGAAAGATCTTCTTTCTTCAAAATCCATGGGACATCACTTTCTTTGAAAGACCAAGAGGGACCAGCCTCTCCTCTACTTTCTTGTCTTGGCCAATGTTTCTTTTTAGTTTTTGAAGAAATAAGATCTCTCCTCACAGCGAATGTGTCACTTTCTTTCGATGATATGTGTCTCCATAAAGAATATGAAACATTTTTAAATATATGCATGGGATCTAGTAAGTGGGCAATCTTAAGATGCTCCAAATATGAGAGCTCATAAAATATAGATTTCTTTTTCATCCCAATGGGCAATTTCTCAACATAGGTGTCGAAGAATTATGGATTATCGAACATAGGCTCCCCATTTGAATTGAACATTTATGTAATCTCTTTCTCCTTCTCTCTCTCATATGCTCTAAGCCATTTTGTTGGTGTCATTATTGCAGGCCTTTGGTTTCTCTCTGGTTGACCATTGAAAGTGAATGTTGCTCTTCTATAAGGGTTTTCTTCTGGTAGGAATACCCTCGAGCAATCGTACACTGGATTTCGTAGGTGGTTGGACCACCTAGCCTTCAAAGAAGGTCTACAACATTTACATCCATGATAGCCTTTAGTTACAAGACCTGCGAAATTATTGTATACATAACACGTTATCGTTCAATAATAAAACGTCAATCACAACAAATTAAATATGCAAATAAATATTGTTACGTATATAAACAAATAATAAACATGTTAATTACCAAAGAAAACTTATATGCCTGGATAACCATGTGTGGTGTAAGCACATATGCCATACAACGTAAACCTCCTCTTTGTTGAGATGGGTCTTGATACATAGTATACATGTATCTCTTCCCATAATTCCTTCAATTCATCTACCAATGGTTGTAGGTAGACATCCATATTCTTCACCTATCTTCTACCATGGACTATAAGAGCCAACATAAGATGTTCATTCTTCACGGACAACCATGGGGGGATATTTTTATTGATCACTACTACATGCCAAACAGAATAGTTGGTGTTTTGGAGGGAATATGGGTTCACGCCATCCTTTGCTATGCTGAGTCGTAGACTTCGTACTTCATTCTTGAATTTTTCCGGCCATGTATCTTCTATATGCTTCATGGCTATTGAATCTGTTGGGATTTGCATAACTCCCGACTCACTTCTGTGCGGGGCATGCCATCCCTACAACATAGCTAATTCTTTGCAAAGAAGGAGCCTTTGAATCCTTCGGATTATATTCATGTGCCTCAATATCTTATGAGGAGGACCATGCAATTTACCACTTTTATTTGATTTACAGTACATGTCATGCCCACATTTCAGACATATCTCTTTGTCTGCATATTCTCCTCTATATAGAATACAATCATTCAGACATGCATGATATGATATATACTCAACACCCAACATTTTCAACAACTGCTTTGCCTCTTCCCAGCTACCGGGCAAAACATTATCACTAGGAAGAACCTTATCTTTGAATATCCTGCAATTAGTGGGAAATATAAATGTACAGGGTCATTTAACATTTATAAAAGAAAAAAATATTATAATCTTATAAGTTGATCGAACTCAAAAAAAATTTATTTCCTCTCGATCGCGATTGCGCGGCTCTCGAGAAATTTTCAAGCTAGGGTTTGAAAGTCGTGGTCTCAACAGCGGCCAGTATGGTCACCAAAGGGGGAGGGACTTCAACCCCCTCATACAAGCAGGTAGTGGTGGATAGAGGGAAATGCCTACAAGGCGGTGGTTTCAAAGAACCTCTGACAGGTACCTCGGGATCAGGATTGGAAAAGAACCAAGAGGGCAACCAAGAAAAAAGTGATCATGTGGGAGAAGGAGCTAGAGAAGCCCAAAACGGTGCACAAGCAACGACAAACCCTAGTGAGGTAGATGGGCGCAACCCGTGTAAACATAAAACAACATTGATGCCCAAGGTTATACTGGAAGACCCCCAAACACAACTCTTTCGAGATCAAATGAAGACGCATGCACTGATCTGCAAGTTCATGGGTCTGTGGCCCACATAAAAAATGTTGTGCAACTAGATAAAATACCATTGGAAGCCAAGTGGAGAAGTGGAACTCCACCTGGGCTCGAAAGGTTTCTTCACTGCAATATTTATGAACCTGGATGACATGGATAAAGTCTTTTTTTTTTGGGGGGGGGGGGCNGCATATTTCCACACCTCAACGGGGCTCTACATTCGTCCATGGAAGGAAAACTTCTCCCTAGAGAAAGAAACCTTTAAAAATGTTCCAATCTGGATAAGGATTTACTCCTTACCGCTAGACTACTGGCTTCCATCCACCTTCGAAGCCATAGGGATACAAGCACAGAAAATATGTCAAGGCATCGAAAGCTACCCTAAAAGGAAGATATACATCATATGCAAGGATTTGCATCGAGATGGATGTTTCAGGGGCTCCCGGAAGCCATAATCCTGGAGTTGAGGGATGAGGAATGGATACAAAGCATGGACTACAATCAGATCTCATTTCGATGCAGAAGATGTCATGAACATGGACACCTACTAAGAGAATGCCCTCTTAACAAAAAACAAGAAGCGGAAAACACCAAGCTACAGCAGGATGAAGACGGTTTTGTGAAGCCAAATCACAAAAGCAGAGGAAACAAGAGACAAGGCAAGGCCCCAATAGGAAGCAACCCAGAAGTCAGGCTTATAACAGAAGGAAAGGGCAGGCCCAACCAAGGGGAAGAAGGAGGGACAAAAAAGATGAAAGATAAGGATGTGAGTGAACATGCAACTATGGAGAACACAAAAAATCCAAGCAACAAAAGAGAACAGGGAGATAGCGCAAGTCCCAACGAAAAAGGAAAGGAATATGCCAACACCCCAATGCAGGAAGAAGACGGGGATTCAGAGATGACTCCAAGTGAGGTAGGAACATAGGACCCGGATCTCAGAGACATAGTGGAAAGGGAAGGAATAGATCTACCGAATATACTGGACCAATGGAAAAGGCAGGGAGTAGACAATGTGCCAGCGGAGAAACTCGATCGCATTTAATATCTCTTCCTCCTAAGGGAGGAAGCGAAATCCAGAGGGATCAATCGCATGCATGGTGAGATAGGACACATGGGAATCAAAACAGGCGATGGACAGCCACAACACTCACCCAAGCAAGCAAGGCAGAAGAAAGGCAGAAAATCAAATAACGTATCCCTACAAGAACTAGGAGCCCTGCTGATAAATTTAGGTAAGATTAAAAAGCTCTTCCGCAACTCCCCCCCACATGTTTAAATGAAGATAATAACATGGAATATAAGAGGCCTAAACAACCCAAGAAAGCAACGAATCCTTAAAAATAGATTGAGTAAGGAACAACTTGACCTATGTTTCATTCAAGAGACCAAATGCACTTTAGATGGAATGGAAACAATCAGTAAAAAACACTGGAGGAATTACAAGATGTTGGTTTTCGAAAGCCAACAGATGGCGGGAGGTATCCTCACCTTGTAGAACTCACAATCAATGAAACTACTTGCAGCAGAAGCCACGAGAAACACACTTTCTGTTAGTATGCAAATTATAGGGAACACGGAGGAAATTATATGCACTAATGTGTATGGCCCCCAGGTGATGGAGGAAAAAAGGAGATTGCTCCTCGATCTAGAGAATATAAAGTAGCATACCTGCAACCTCCATTGGATCTTGGCAGGGGATTTGAACATCATCACTACACTCGCTGAGAAAAAAGGGGGCACCATGAGACTAGAAAAAGATGTAGAATAATTCTCAGCTTTCATTGACACAATGAATCTCATAGACATTAGGACCAACAATGGTCAGTTCACCTGGAACAACAAACAACTAGGTCACCACCAAGTAGCTACAAGGCTAGACATATTCTTGGTGTCAGAATCAATCATGCTACAGGGACTAAGTTTGGACTGCAGCATCCTCCCCTTAGGGGGATCAGATCACTGGCCAGTTCAAATGGAAGCAAAATTTCAAACCACACCGATGATCAGACCATTTAGATTTGAGAAATTTTGGATTGACCATCCCACCTTCAAGGAGAACATCAACCAATGGTGGCGGTAGGAACTTCCGGAGCAAGGGACAAGGATGCTCAAACTTTACAAAAAAATCAAGTACATCAAACAAAAAATCAAGGAGTGGAACAAGGAAGTCTTTGGAAATATAAACCAGGGGGAAAAGAGCATCGAGGACAGAATGAGGAAACTACATGGATAGTGCATTGAAGAGGGATACACAGAGAATCAAAAAAAAAAAGAGATCCATTTGACCCAGGAATGGAGAGCAAGATGCCAGCAGGAAGAAACCATGTGGCGCCAAAAGTCCAGAATAAGGTGGCTAAAGGAAGGGGAGAGGAATACCAAGTTTTTTCGTAGAACAACTATTGCAAGAAGATCCCACAATAAAATCTTGAAGATTAGGGATCATAACAAGATCGAAAGAGAATCCCACCAAGAAATTGAGAATACACTGGTCAACCACTTCCAGAGGATAGCCCAGGAACCCAACCAAGATAGATCGGAGGCCATACAAAGAATAATTCAACACATCCCCAAGCTGGTCACAGAGGAGAAAAATGTTGGCTTAAGCAAACCCATCACCAAGGAAGAAATTGACCAAGTAGTCCAAGAGATGCCCAATGGAAAGGCCCTAGGCCCGGATGGCTTCACAGTGGAATTCTTCAAAGTCTACTGGGAAGTGGTTAAGCATGATATTTACGGGGTGGTGGAGGACTCCAGGTGATCGACATCCATCCTGAAAGCTTTAAATGCCACAATGATCACTCTAATCCCGAAAGAAAATGAAGCTAGGACCCCAGATCGTTATAGGCCTATAGCTTTATGCAGTGTAGTTTACAAGATAATATCCAAAGTCATGGGCAATAGACTGAAGCCACTACTTCCCACACGGATTTCACAGGGACAAGTGGGTTTTGTGGAAGGAAGACAAATCCTGGACAATATCATCCAAGCCCACGAGATCATTCAAATGTTGAAAAGAGAAAGGAGAGGGGGGATGATAATCCAACTTGATCTGGCGAAGGCTTACGACAAAATAAGTTGGAACTACATGGCTAAGACGTTGGAAGCTTTTGGTTTCGACCAACACTAGATCAATTGGATAGTCACTCTAGTCTCAACAACAAGCTACTCACTACTAATCAATAGAGCCCCAACCAAACCTTTATGTCCATATAGAGGCATAAGACAAGGGGACCCATTGTCCCCCTTCCTGTTCATTCTAATGATGGAAGGGCTAAGCCAAAGTATAAAAAGCATAACTGCAGCGGGGTAAATAAAAGGCATCAAACCTTATGAAAAGTGTCCAACCTCCACACACTAATAGTTCATTGATGATACCCTACTCCATGGCACACCCATGGTAAATGAAGCAAAGGATTTTAAAATAATATTAGAAGACTTCGGGGAAGCCTCAGAGGCATAAATCAACCACTCCAAATCCATGATATATTTCTTCAACACTAATCCATCAATTCAACGCAACTTGGCCAACATTCTAGGGTTTGAACGTAAAACACGCCCAACGAAATACTTGGGAACCCCCTGAAGGACAAAGCCTGCACAAAGGCCACGTCGGAAGGAGTTATCAACAAACTACAGGAGAGGGTAAAACATTGGACATGCAGAGCCCTAAACCTGGTTCGAAGGCTTATCCTCACCAAAACGTTTTTTCAAGCAATTTCGACGTATATTATGTCAGTGTTCCCAGCCCCCAAAGGAATTCTACAAAAGAAAAGAGCCATCCAACGAGACTTCCTATGGCGCAGCGCAGAACGTAAAAATAAATGGGCCCTGGTGGCCTGGGATAAGGTATGCAGACCAAAAATCAAAGGCAGCCTGGGGTTATAGGATCCACAGGTAACCAACAAAGCCTACAGGGAAAAACTCTAGTGGAGATGGGTAAAAGACAACTCGGTACCGTGGTCAAACCTATGGAAGGCCAAGTATGCCCCGAACATAAGCAACCATGATCGAATTCAGTTCATGGGCACAAGGGAGGGATCAACCATCTGGAATCTTTCCTGGCGCAATAAGCACTGGATCCAGAAACACAGCTTCTGGGAAGTCAAAAATGGTAGAACAACAAGGTTTTGGGAGGACGCATGGCAACAGAAACCCATAATGGAAAATCTGGACAGAGATGAACTTCAATAGGAAATGATTGGGCAAGGCAAAACAAAAATCCATCATTACTGGAAGCAAAGGGATGGCAGCGCCAGATGGAGGATCTGGGACAAACTTAAGCCACAAAATAGAGCCCGGACCGAAACAATCACGAAAGAGGTGGAGGAGGAATTGGGAGAAAGAAAAATTGGGGTCTCGGGAGAAGAGGACCAATTGAGGTGGGGCAAGAAAAATGGGGGTGAATTCAACTTAAATTAAGCACGATATTACATCGCGGGTCAGGACCAAGAAAATATGGAGTAACAGTGGGAAAAAAATTGAAAAATCCCCCAATGGCCAAAAATCAAAATGTTCAAATGGCTAGTTCTACATAACCGAATTCTAACTAGGGAGAACCTCATGAAAAGGGGTTCCATAAGTCCCTCTCGCTTCCATCTATGTCTAGACAAGGAGGAAACAACTAACCACCTCCTCGACGAATGCAGTTACACAGCAGAGATTTGGGATTGGGTAGGAGGCATCCTCCGCCAATCCAATCGGATCTGGAGGAACATCAATGCAACCATCAACAAATGGAATGAGGGTTACAATGAAAATGAAATGGTGAACCTCTGGAATCTAATGTCGGGGATGATCATCTGGGCAATCTGGAAACAACGGAACAGGCACATCTTCAGCAATGAAAGCATACCGACAGATAGGATAAAGGAGATAATAGTCTCTCAAATAAGAGAAACAGTGTAGAGCCGCAAATGCAAGATGGAGAAAGCACAACTCACATACCAAGACTCTTGGATCCTAGACCTTTTCCAACTGAAAAATTGGTGCAACAGCCTAACTATAGGGCGCAATCCGCAACTCCAGATAGGAGCCCGCAACTGCACTCCCCCTCCGTCAGGGTTCCTCAAACTGAACTTTGATGGGGTAGCAAAAGGAAATCTAGGAGTAGCAGGGGCAGGTGGCATGGTTAGAGACAGTGGCGGTAACATCATCCGACTGTACATTGGGAGCATGGGAAACTCAACCAACAACTTGACGAAATTTGGAGCCTTAAAACTCAGCCTTGAAATCCTAAGTCGCACACTCCCTACAGAAAATCTAGGAACATCTGAGAACTCTGAATACAGTGGAGTTGTGTTGGGTGCGTAGGTCAACGAATGCACTAGCGGATAGGCTCGCCAACGAGGGGGTTGGCAAGGAAGGCCTGAAACTAGATGACACTTGGATCAACATTCTGGATGGGCAACTCAGAACATATTACAACACCTTGCGGCAAAATATCTGAAGGCAAGTTAAGCATGGAAGGTCACATCGAGGAGGACATCGCAAGGCCCCATGGAAGGTACATGCGCCCTGGGTAGGATAGGATTGCCCAACACTCTAACACTAATCATCATGCAAGATTATAATAAGCAGCAGACGGATGAACAGAAGCAAGGCCATTATGCCAGTAAGAGGCATGGGAAACCACGAGTGAAAGGCCAGGCAGCAAGTCGCATGCAATGAATGATGTAAGGCATGTGGGGCAGATGATAACCTTGATCGATCCACTAGGACAAGTACATGTATGAAGAGCAGCACAATCGGATCACAAGCGAGCAAGGGCAGTAATCGCATAGGGAAAAAGGATGACCCATCATGACCATACGAGCCTTAATAGGAAAATTGACGGAAGCGCACATCACCGTGAGCAAACCAAGATTGAAAGGACGGGCTCGAAGCAGGGAAAGTTCAATAAGAAGAGGGATAGTAGAAATAGACGCAATCAGAAGGAGCGCAACAACAAGGATTATCACAGAGTCCAGGGGAGGGAAAGGAAGAATACCTGGGAAGTGAAGCACAGGCTGAGTAACTAGCACAGGAGCTATGGCATGCAGAGTAGGATGGCACGTCTAAAGAAAACGCACAAGAAAAGGAACCCCCCTGGGAAGGAAGTCTCAAACAGTATGAGCTGGAAAACAAGAATGGCACAGGCCGCGAAAGATGCGAAGGGCACCTTCCAAACTCGGGTTGCGCCGAAGGGGAAGGCAACCATATTATCTTCAGTAATATAGATCCATACACTCACTTACAAAAAAAAAACATTTATTAAAGCAACCATTTCTAATGTTGATTGTGTGACAAGATTTCTCAAAATCAATATAAGGTACTTGTTGGTCAATTACTTCAATATTGTTGAGAAACATGCATTTGACATGCCAAAATTTGATTTCACGTTGTACAGTAACATTATTGTCCCAAGTTGGGTAGACTTTGACCAAGCACTAGGTCCAAAGAGAGGGGTGTTGGAAGTAGATTTTAGGCTTTTGAAAATGGTATCATTGATATGAGCATCATCCCCTAGCTCCTCGTTTTGGAATGCGTCTAACAACATTGTCTCCATGGGAGTCGTATCCCGTAAGTAATCATCCATACCAACCTCTTTTTTATTGTCTCCATTTCCAACTTCTGAAGAACTACTATTGTTGTAGTCATTCCTAATTGGTGAATCTGGACGTAGTGGGAATGGAATAGGTAGTTTCTTCAACCATTCTTGGTACGCTTCATCTCTGAGTTGTGCTCTGATTGTAGCCTTCTCTCGAGTTGACATTGTTGTGGGGTGCAACGGAAGATGGTAGGTAGGTCGCTCATCATCAGAAGAATCCTAATTTCAAAAATATTGAACATTAGTACATCGATGATATTAGTAAGCAACTGGAGCAACTGCAAGCTAGGGTTTGGTAGACGTGGCCACAACAGAGGACAACATGAGTACCAAGGGGGGTGGTAATGGAGCCCCCTCATACAAGCAGGTAGTAGTAGACAGAGGGAAAGGCCCATGAGGCGTAGTTTTCAAGGCACCAATGACAAGCACCTTGAGATCGGAAACGGAAAAGAGTCAGGAAAGTAACCAGAGGAAAGGTGACAACATGGGGGAAGAAACCGGAGAACCTCAGAATGTTGCGTAAGAAACAACGAGCTTCAATGGGGCTGAAGGGAAAAACCCATGTAAACCAAAAACAACAATGATACCCAAGGTAATATTGGACGATCCGCAAATGCAACTCTACAAGGACCAGATGAAGACGCATGCGCTAATCTGCAAGTTTATGGGGTTGTGTCCAACAGAAAGAACGCTATGCAACTGGATTAAATATCAATGGAAGCCAAGCAGAGAAGTGGATCTCCACCTGGGCTCTAAAGGTTTCTTTACAACATTTTTTATGAACCTGGAAGATAGGGATAAGATCTTTGAGGGGGGGGCATACTTCCACGCCTCAGCAGGGCTATACATGCGACCATGCAAGGAAAATTTCTCCCCCAAAAAAAAAACCTTCAAAAATGTGTCTGTATGGCTGAGACTTTACTCTTTGTCGTTAGATTATTGGTTACCCTCCACCTTTGAAGCAATAGCGAACAAACTGGGAAAATATGTGAAGACATCAGAAGCAACCCTAAAAGGACGATACACCTCCTACGCAAGAATCTGCATATAGATGGATGTGTTGGGGGCACTCCCATAAGCCATAAGCCTGGAATTCAGGGATGAGGAATGGATACAAAACATTGACTACGAGTAGATCCCATTCAGATGTCGAAGATGCCACGAACATGGGCACCTTATCAGAGAATGCCTGCTCATCAAAAAACAAGAAGCGGAGGACACCAAACTACAGCATGACGAAGAAGGGTTTATAAAACCAAACCACATAAACAAAGCTAACAAGAAACAAAGTAAAACCCCAACAGGGAGCAACTCAGAGGCCAGGAATAAAGTAGAAGGATGGGACAAGACCAACAGAGAGGAGGAAGGAGGAAAGGAAAAAACAAAAGCTAAAGAAGTCAGGGAACAAGCTACCAATGAGGATACAGATAGCCCAATAAAGGGGATGGGACAGGGGGGTAGCGCAACTACTATGGACAGAGAAACTAGACATACCCCCACCCCCATGCAGGAGGCATATGGAGACGTGGAAATGACTCCAAGCGAGGTAAGAACAGAAGACCCTGATCTCAGAGACATCATGGAAAGGGAAGGGATCGACCTCCCGAACATATTGGAGCAATGGAAAAGGCAGGGTGTTGATAATGTACCAATGGAGCAACTAGATTGCATCCAATACAGGTTTCTCCTAAGGGAGGAAGCCAAATCCATAGGGCTCGAGCGCACAAACAGGGAGATAGGACACCTAGGAGTCAAAGCAGACGAAGGACAACTGCAACTCTCACCCAAGCAGACGAGAAGGAAAAAAGGCAGGAAATCAAATAGCGTACCTCTCCAAGAACTAGAAGCTCTACTGATAAACTTAGGTAAGATCAAAAATCTCTTTCCCAACTCCCCCACACATGTTTAAATGAAGATTATAACATGGAATATAAAAGGCCTAAATAGCCCACGAAAGTAGAGAATTCTTAGAAATCAACTTAGGAAGGAACAACCGAACCTCTGTTTCATCCAAGAGACAAAATGCAGTGTAGATAGAATGGAAACAATCGGGAAAAAACATTGGAGCAAGTACAATATGGTGGTTGTCGAAGGACAACAGATGGCAGGAGGGATCCTCACATTGTGGAACTCACAAGTGATGAACCTAATAGCAGTTGAGGCTACCAGGCACACACTGTCGGTTAACATGCAAATCATTGGGAATATAGAACTGATCCTATGCACTAACGTGTATGGACCCCAAATACTAGAGGAAAAGAGAAGAATGCTTCTAGACCTAGAAGACCTAAAAACCCACTCCAGCAACCTCCACTGGATCCTGGCAGGAGACTTCAACATCATCACATCACTTGCGGAAAAAAAGGAGGCACCAGGAGGTTGGATAGAGATGCAGAAGATTTATCAACATTCATAGACACAACGGAGATGGTGGACATCAGAACCAATAACGGACACTTCACTCGGAACAATAAACGAATAAATCAACATCAGGTTGTGACAAGACTGGACAGATTCTTGGTGTCAGAATCCATCATTATGGAGGGGTTAACTTTAGATTGCAGCATCCTTCCATGGGGAGGTTCTGATCACTGGCCAGTCCAACTTGAAGCAGATTTCCCAACCACCCCGAAGAATAGATTGTTCATATTTGAGAAATTCTGGATTGAACACCCCACCTTTAAGGAGAACATCAACCAGTGGTGGCGGGAGGAACAACCAGAGCAAGGTACATGGATTTTCAAACTCTATAAGAAACTAAAGTACATCAAATATAAGCTTAGGGAGTGGAACAAGGAAATCTTTGGCAACATAAACCAAGAGAAGAAAAATATCGAAGACAAAATGAGAAAACTCCAGGAAGTTTGCATAGCGAAGGGCTACACAGAGGAACGAAAAAAGGAAGAGATCCAAATGACCCAGGAATGGGAAGGAAGATGCTAGCAGGAAGAAATTTTATGGCGCCAAAAATCCCGAATCAGATGGCTAAAGGAAGGAGAGAGGAACACTAAGTTTTTCCATAGAATAACCATTGCCAGAAGAGCACACAACAAAATCCTGAAAATCAAGGATCAGGATGGGATCGAGCGAGAATCCCACAAGGAAATAGAGAATACCTTGGTAAGCCACTTCCATGGGATAGCCCAGGAACACAACAAAGACCGAACGGAGGCCATTCAGAGGATTACGCAGCACATCCCCAGACTAATCACAGAGGAACAGAATAACAACCTAAACAAACCCATAGCTAAGGAGGAAATTGATCAAGTAATCCAGGAGATGCTCAATGGGAAAGCCCCAGACCGAGATGGTTTCACAGTGGAATTCTTCAAATCCTATTGGGAAGTGGTCAAACACTATGTGTATAGGGTGGTGGGGGACTCTATACGGTCGGCCTCCATCCTAAAAGCGTTAAACGCCACAATGATTACTCTAATCCCCAAAGAACATGAAGCAAGGACCCCTAACCGATACAGACCCATAGCATTATGCAATGTAGTTTACAAGATAATCTTTAAAGTCATAGCCAATAGATTGAAACCCCTCCTACCCACACTGATTTCACAAGAACATGCGGGTTTTGTGGAAGGTCGACAAATCATGGACAACATCATCCATGCTCATGAGCTAATTCACACCCTGAAAATCCAGACGAGAGGGGGGATGATAATACAACTAGACCTAGAAAAAACCTATGACAAAATCAGCTGGCACTACATGGTTAAGACTCTGGAAGCTTTTGGTTTCTCTCAACACTGGATCAGATGGATTATCAGCCTAGTCTCAATGACAAGTTTCTCGCTCCTGATAAATGGAGCCCCAACTAAGCCCTTCTGGCCTACTAGAGGCATCAGACAAGGAGACCCGCTATCCCCCTTCCTGTTCATCTTGATGATGGAAGGTCTCAGTCGAAGCATTAAAAGCGCAACAGCAATAGGAGAAATTACAGGCCTCAAACCTTTCAAAAATTGCCCTACTTCCACACACCAACAATTTGTAGATGATACCTTGCTCCATGGCATACCCATGATCAGGGAAGCAAAAACTTTCAAACGGATCTTAGAAGAGTTTGGGGAAGCCTCGGGAGCCGAGATCAACCATTCCAAATCGATGGTCAACTTTTTCAACACCAACCCTGCTATCCAACGGAACCTGGCAAATATTCTGGGCTTTGAGCACAAAACTCTCCCAACTAAATACTTTGGCATCCCCTTGATGGACATAGTTTACAAAATGGCAACCTAGGAAGGAGTGATCAACAAGCTATAGGAGAGGGTGAAAAAATGGACGTACAGATCCCTCAACCTAGTGGGGAGACTGGTGCTGACCAAGACGGTTCTGCAAGCAATTCAAACCTACATGATATCAGTATTTCCTGCCCCCAAAGGGATACTACAAAAAATAAGGACCATCAAAAGGGACTTCCTATGGCGACGAGCGGAAACTAAGAAAAAATGGGCCCTAGTGGCTTGGGAGAAGGTTTGTAAGCCAAAATGCAAAGGAGGACTAAGGTTACAAGATCCACAAGTAAATAATGAATCCTATGGGGCGAAACTCTGGTGGTGATGGGTTAAAGAAACTTCTACCCTGTGGGAAACCCTCTGGAAGGCCAAGTATGCTCTGGACATAACCGACCAGGACCGAATTTGTTTTATGGGCACTGGGGAGGGATCAACAATCTGGAACCTAGCTTGGTGCAACAAGACCTGGGTCCAGACACACAACTTCTGGGAAGTAAGAAATGGTAAAACAGTCAGATTCTGGGAGGATGCCTGGCAACAGGAACCCAAGATGGGAAATTCGGACAGGGAGGAACTCCAACAGGACATGGTCGTGCAAGGCAAAACCAACGTCCACCACTATTGGAAGCAAGAAACAGATCGAAACAAATGGAGAATCTGAGATAATTTCAACTCCCAAACTAGCGATCAGACCACAACCATCGCGAAAGAGGTGGAGGAGGAAGTGAGGAAAAGGAAAATTGCAGTCTCGGATGAAGAAGACCAATTAAGATGGGGCCGGAAAAATGGTGGGGAATTCAATTTCAAGGAAACATGACATTATATCGAGGACCAAGAACAAGAAGATCCAACGCAACTATGGGATAAGCTCTAGAGCAGCCCTCAATGGCCAAAAATAAAAATCTTCAAATGGTTAGTACTTCACAACCGAATTCTAACCTGGGAAAACCTAAGAAAAAGGGTCTTCATAGGTCCGTCACGGTGCCACCTCTATCAAACTAAGGAGGAAACAACAAATCATCTTCTCGATGAATGTAGTTACACAGCGGAGATCTGGGATTGGGCGGCAGGTATTTTTCGATAGTCCAATAGGACCTGAGGTAACATCTACGCAACCATCAATAACTGGCATGAGAGTTACAGCGAAAATGAAGAGGTGAATCTATGCTGGAATCTCATTCTGGGGATGATCATATGGACAATATGGAAAGAAAGGAACCGGTGCATCTTCAAGAATGAAAGCCTTTCGGAAAGGAAAATCAAAGAAAAAATAATCTACATGACAAGAGAAATGGTGCAAAGCCGCCACTATCAGAATGGGAATGTGCAACTCGCAGAACAGGACTCTAGAGTCCTAGAAGCTTTTCACCTGAAAGACAGGTGCAACCGTAAACAAACAGGGCGACGAACACCACAACTCCAACTAGGTGAGCGCAACTGAAACCCCCCTCTAGCAGGGTCACTCAAGTTGAATTTCGACGGGGTGGCAAAAGGAAACCCAAGCATGACAAGAATGGGTGGGGTTATCAGGGATAATGGCAGCAACATAATCCGGCTGTACGCCGACAGTATAGGAAAGTCAACTAACAACGTCGCAGAATTCGGAGCCCTGGAGATCAGACTCGAGATCCTAAGCCGAGAAAGGATGGCAAACACAATCATGGAAGGTGACTCCACCCCGGTAATCAACATGGTGAAGAGACTCCAAAATGGCACCAGAGTGGGAAAAGTTCAGAGACACTGGCGCTTGGCACACTCCCTACAAAAAATCCAGGAGCATCTGCAAAATATGAACACAGTGGAGTTGCACTGGGGATGTAGGTCAGCGAATGGCCTGATGGATAGAATCACTAATGAAGGGGTCAGCCAGGAAGAATTAGAGTTAGACAACACCTAGAGCAACATCCCAAACGGTCAATTCAGAACAAACTATACACAAATAGTGACAAAAGACTGTAACGAAAGCTTAAGTATGGAAGGTCAGATCGAGAGGAGTAGTGCAAAGCCAATAGGTAGGCACGACGAATCCAGGCAGAATCTTCATGGCCAACACCCAATTACAGGTGACAATGCGGGATCTAACCACACAACAAATGGAGGTACGACCTCAAGGTCAAATCAGTAGTAAGAAGTGCAAGGTTAAGGCAGGGGAAAGTCCAAACAAGACTCGGAAGGTTGTGAGTGACGTAGGACAAAAGTTGTTACCACACAACAATAGGATCACACCCCTTCCAAGAACAGGTACGGTGAAGAGAAAAGTTGGTTACACAACGAGCAGGGGAAAAGGTCGGCACTGGGATAATGGCCAGACTGTCATGGTCACACATACCGAGACAGGGAAAAAGGATGGGAAGGACCTCCTCTACGAGCAAACCATGATTGCAAGGACAAACCCGCAGCAGGAGAATTTCCATAAGAGGCGAAACACTAGGAATCGATGCAGTTGGACAAAGCGTAGCAGAGGAAGCCACCATAAAAACAAGGGCCCAGCAAGAAAAAACCCCTAGGTATATAGGAACAGGAGGAGATTTCAGGGAAAGAACCACCGCAAGCTAGCGAAGATGGTGCGTATAAAGAAAACGCACGTCAAAAGAAACACCCAGATGGACGAAAATCCGATAAGCCAGAGGAAAATTTCAAGGATGGAGCAAGTAGCCCAAGATTCCAAGGGCACCTTCTAGGCGCTGGTCAAACCGAAGGGTCAAGCGACCATCACAAGATGGGAGAAGGAAATCACTGCCAAGCGCAAAGGCAAAGCCTGGAAGGAACTGAGACAGGAAGCGGACTGGATAACGAACCCAAGGACCACGCAGTCCAGGGAAACAATTTACTACAAGACGGTAGAGATGGCCTGGCGGACAAAGATGTTAATAGCCAAAGTGAGCACAGAAAAGAAAGTTGTCAGTCGGAAGGGTAACAAGGCACAAAAAAAATTGCTAAAAGAAATATTGAGTTGCCTCAGCACCCTGGACACCTGTACAAAATGAATTACAGAGGACTAGAAGGAGAAGCTGGAGCGAATGGTTGCCCAATTCCACTTATACTTGCGTTACGTCCACCATATGGACATTACTCATGTTGATGGGAATGGAGCACCAGCCCGGATCAGGAAGACCTACACGGTGGCCTAGCGGGAGGAGAGCAAGGACAAGGCGAAATAAGGAAAGAAGAATCTCATAATCCTAGACTAGCGCTGGGTAACAACTAATCAAAGAATATTACTGGGTCAGTCTTAATTGTTGTCTTGTTTTTTTGGTTTTCTGGTTTTGTTATGGTTAGTTTGTCAAAACTGAATATGACGGTACTGGACCGGTTTCCCAATGTGGCAGTCCAGCTATACCCTTATGATATCTCAAAGAACACAACTCTGGAACCTCTGGGTTGGTTTCCTTTTTGGCAGACCAGGGAGTACCGTTTTTTTGTATATTAGCCTTTCTTAGTAATACAGATACTTACACTCACTTACAAATAAAAAATAAAAAATAAAGATATTAGTAAGCACAATGCAATAATTTGTTTGTTCAAATTACAATATACCAAACAATTATTACCATCGTCGACCAAGGATTGCGGCTAGAAGATGGAATGTCACAATTAGCAAGGTAAAGTGGTTGTCCATTTTCATCTACCGACTGCTTGCAGTGTGTTGCTTCTAATAAGACCTTCCGACATTTTTGAACCAGTATTGGAATATTTTATGCATCTTAACTCGATTCTGAATCGAGATCTTGAAAATTTGGATACATTTTTATTCAAATTGACATGGATAAAAAAAAATCAATGAGATAATCGAAACATAAATAAAATAAGTTAAACTTACTGGAGAGGGAAAGGGAGAACTTCGCGATGGACTTTGAGCAATATGGAATGGGATGGAATTTGAAGAATTGTCCATTTGATCATATAATAAGGTTTCCTCCCTGCATTTCAACAAAATTAGCACTAAATTTTCCTGTACATATCTAAAATAAATTTCGAGAACCAT
>SNQJ01S0137712.1:12150-25400 GCA_010110895.2 Picea sitchensis | reverse complement strand
AGAGAAATATCACCATTATTGACAAGCTCTCAAATGAAGTGAAAACAAGTGTCAATATGATTTATTTTTCTGTGAAACACATGATTTTTTTACAATGCGATGGCTAAGTTGTTTTCATAGAAAATAGGAGTTGACTCCTTTTCCATATGTGCTATATCATTCAAGAGTTTTCTCATCCATACCACATGGAAAGATGTTGAAGTTGCATCTACATATTCTGCCTCTGTAGAAGATATTGAGACTATGGGATGTTTCTTGGATTCCCATGAAATCATGTTTGTTCCCAAATGAAAAGAATATCTAGATGTGTTTTTCCTGTCATCTATGTTTCTTGCAAAGTCACTGTCTGTGTACCCTGTAAGTGAATGATATTCAAAAGTTGTGTACCACAAACTATAGTTGATTGTCCCTACAACATACCTTAGGAATCTTTTTCCAACTTTCCAATGAGAATCCTTGGGGGATTCCTTAAACTTGGAAACAAAATTTGTTGCATACATAATATCGGGTCTAGTTGTAGTAAGGTACATGAGACTACCTACCATCCTTTTATATAATGTTGAATCGACTATTGTACCTTCATCTTGTTTGCTCAATTTTGTTCCTAGTGCAATAGGAGTTTTTGTTGGATTGCATTAATCCATTTTAAACCTTTTTCGAATGTCTATAGCATACTTTTGTTGACATACACAAATACCATGTGGATATTGATCGAATTCAAGTCCCAAAAAGTGTTTCATGAGACCAAGATCAATCATTTCAAATTATGTTTTCATGGCAGCTTTAAATTCTTCTGACATAATATTTCTCGTGTAAATCATATCATCAACATAGAGACAAACAATACGAATTTTGCCTTCTTGATTTAATTTTGTATAAAGAGTGGGCTCATTACTACTCATTTTGAATCCACTGTTGATCAGGTAAGAGTCAATTCGATTGTACCAAGATCTTGGAGCTTGCTTCAATCCATACAAGGCTTTCTTCAACTTGTACACTTTATCCTCGTGTCCTTGACTTCAAATCCAGGTGGTTGATCTACATATAATTCTTCTTGCAATATTCCATTTAAAAAGGCTAACTTTACATCCAATTAGAAGACTTTCCATTTGTTTTGAGTTGCAATGGATAAAATGGTTCTTACTGTATCTAACCTTGCTACTAGAGAAAATGTTTCACCATAGCCTATGTCAGGTTGTTGAGAGAAACCTTTGGAAACTAGCCTTTCCTTATGCGTCTCTATATTTCCTTTTTCATTTAGTTTTGTTTTGTACACCCACTTGACACCTATGTTGGTTTTTTCTGTTGGCAGAGCAAAACAATCCCAAGTTTTTTTTCCTTTCGATGGCTGTCATTTCCTGATTCATGGCTTATACCCAATGTTACTCTTTTGCTTCTTCTTCAAAGTAAGTTTGTTGACATGATAGTAAGGAAAAATGAGTTTGATGCTCAATGTCATTGTTCTTCTCAATATTTCCCTTATGCTTCTTGTTCTCTGATTTTCTACAGAAGCAGATGATTTATTGTTGGAAGAAGAACCATTTCCATAGTGTTCTTGTTGTATTTGTACCTGTAATCTTGGTGGATGTACTTGTTGTTTTGAATTTTTTGTTTGTTCATCTATTTGATGCAGTGGATTTTGACTATCTAATGTTTCATTTTCTTGCTCACTCCATGATTTATTCTCTAAGAATTTGACATCCCTGCTCACCATAAATTTATTGGTGACTGGATTATACAATCTGCAAGATTTTGATTGTTCAATATATCCTACAAAGATGCATTTTTCATTCTTGTTGTCAAGTTTCTTTCTCAACTCTTCCAGGATATGTGCAAAAGAAATACAACCAAATATTCTAAAGTGAGAGACATTTAACTTTGTGCCACTCCATTCCTCTTAAGGTACTTTATATTTGACACTTGTTGATGGAGATCTATTCAGGATGTAAATTGAACAAGCAACAACTTCATCCCAATAGTCATTAAACAAATTCTTTGCTCTGAGCATACTTCTGGCCATGTTCACGATGGTCTGATTTTTCCTCTCAGCCACTCCATTTTGCTATGGAGTATATATGGTTATAGTTTGCATTATAATGCCATGTTGTCTACAAAAATATGCAAAATCCTTTGAATTATATTCTCCTCCTCCATTTGACCTGAGCATTTTCACAAATTTTCCACTTTGTTTTTTTTCTTCAACTTTGAAATATTTGAACCTTGAAAAGGTTTCAGAGTTATTTTCAAGAAAGTAAATCCAAAATTTCCTGTTGAAATCATCAATAAAGGTCAGGAAATAAAAGATTCCACTAATGGATTAGGTTTGCATTGGTCCACAGAGATCCGTGTGAACCAATTCTAAATGTTCTTTTGTTCTATGGGAGGTTGTTGGAAAGTTGTCTCTTTTATGCTTTCCAAGTATACAACTTTCATAGGGGCTGTCTTGTTCATTCAAAATAGGGAGTCCTTTTACCATTGAGTGTTTTTGGAGAAGACTAAGACTCCTAAAAGGGATATGACCAAACCTAGAATGCAATAATAGAGCCTAATATGTGTTCTAGACATTTTGGGCATATGGTTGAGACAAATTGACACTTCTTAAATTTAATGGAAACATCCCATTCTTGGTCATTTGAATTTTTGCAATGAGTTTCCTACTAGGTGGTTTATCTAGAATTAAGCATGTTGATCATTTGAATATGAAATCACAGCCACGATCCATCAATTTCCCTACACTTATGATATTGTATTTAAGGTTTGGAATGTAATCGACAACATGTATGTCTTTCTTCTGATCTTGTTTAGTTAAAACAAACACAATACCTTTTCCTAGAGCTTAAACTTGAGAATCATCACCTAGACTAATTTCAGATTCGATAGAAGTATCAATGATAGAAATCAATTATTTTTTACCTATCATATGATTGCTACAGTAGTTGTTCAACAAATAAAGGTCCTTGGTGTGACTTTCTTCATAGATATGGCAGGAGAGGAACATTGCTTCAGAAGTTTCTCCTTCATTTTTGGAGACATTTGCTTTGACTACTTCTTTTTGCATTCATTCTCATAGTGACCATACTTTTTGCAATAGTAGCACTAGATTATGGATTTTTCTGTCCATTTTATGCCTCTTCCTCTTTGATTCTATGAGCTTTTAGACTGTTGTGACTATCTTGAGTGTTCTTATGTGGGTCTTCCTTCTGCATGATGATCACCTCTGTCTATTTTACTTCTACCATTATTTCCTCTGCCTCTTCCTATGTTGAAAGAAGTTTGAGTCTTGAAAGCAAGTTCCAAATACCCTTCTTCCAAGTTGAGTCTAGTTTCATGTGACATAAGTTACCCCATTAGTTCTTCTACTAAAAAACCAGATAGATCTTTGGATTCTAAAATGGCAGTTACAACCATTTCAATTTTTTGGGAAAGATTTTGAGGACTTTTTCAACAATCCTTTGATATTCAATCCATTCACCATTAATCCTAATCATATTTATAATGCCCATAACTCCGGTCATGTACTGGTCAACAATCTCTACCTCAATCATCTTCAGGGTTTCAAATTGAGTTCATAATGACTGAAGATTTACTGTATTAATCTTATCATTACCTTGGTGTGATAATTTGAGAATATCCCAAGCTTGTTTTTTAATGGAAGCACTGGGGATTAATTCTTGCATTCTTGCACTAGTCTTGCTTAACTGGTCACTAGTCCACAGGGACACCTGGTCCATCGGGATCAACAAACCACTAGTCGATTGGGCCACCGAGCTCACTTGACAACACACCTTTATATATTTACTCCAACCATATTAACTGACCACTGGGCCACTGATCACACTCAACCACTGGGGAATAGGTTTGTGTTCTGTTTCTTTGATAATCAGGCCATTGATCCCACTGGACCACCAAATCCGAGAATACTAACATTGTCACTAGCCCACCAAGCCCCAATATATATAATGCACCTTCTGAAGTTAATTTCAGTCTGATTG
This sequence comes from Picea sitchensis, assembly GCA_010110895.2. Lineage (NCBI taxonomy): Eukaryota > Viridiplantae > Streptophyta > Pinopsida > Pinales > Pinaceae > Picea > Picea sitchensis. The sequence goes on along the minus strand of SNQJ01S0137712.1, from coordinate 21,408 downwards.
ATGGACTTTGCAAATATATTAACTAGTGATCAGTTAACTGGTCTACCAACCATCAGTAGGGAAAAGAACACAACTTCTTTAAAGGATTTAAAGAAAAGGGTCGGTCAAGTTAGCTTAAACCACTAAATATGAAAATTCTACTAGATTTAGAAGTCACTAAAGATAATTATTTCACTCTGATTTATCCTGCATATGATTCTTTATAGGTGAAATCATAAAGATGGGTGTCTATTTTGCTTGTTTTATGAGAAAAAAATCTATATCTTCACAAGTTCTTCAACTTCTGGTATACAAAAGTATTTTTTATTTATTCATAATTTCACTTTACAGTAAAAACAAAACCTGTGAATAATTTTGTTAGCCTTCTACTGGCTATTTTTCAAATTATTTTTATTGAGATTTGATATGTCAATTTGGCAATTGTTTCACAGTATGTTCCTTAAAAATGAAAGGAATGATAATGAGTTATGTTTTCCCCCAACAATGTATATATTATTAAACTTTTGTTTTTTACAAACTAAATATACTGCAACAATCTACAAAGACTCTATTTTCTTATGACTATAATTTTGAATCTAACAGATGAATGTTATAATTTCTAGAATTTTTTGAAGTTGACCAAGATGAAACAGTTGCAGATTTTAAACACATGTTTTCCCCCACCTTGTATCTATCTTAATTTGTACTTAAAATCAAAATATAAAAACACTCTTTTGAAGAGAACATTTTAAGGATTTTGAATATATTTTTTTCTAAATTTTCCACTGTGTATTTTTAGAGATATGGATATTTCATTTCACTGAATCATAATGTCACTTGAAAATATTATGCAATTATTTATTTATAAAAATAAATAAAATTAGATCAAAATAATGAAAAAGAAAACAAATTATATCCATAGAAAGTAGATTCAATTTTGCAAATACTGATATCAATTTCAAATCTAAAATCTGAGTATTTGCAGGAGTCCACAACATCCAAAGTGCAAGGAAGATGGAGGGAATTATCAATTTCTTGCGAACAGTCCCATTCATTGGTTTTTGGACGAAATAATATTTCGGCTGAAAAGTATTTTTTTCGGTCGAAATATGTTTTACTAACAGAATCCGTAAAAAATAAACGGATTCCTAGTTTTTCGGCCGAAAGATGGGTGAGAGAATTCCATCGGTTGGAAAAAATGAAGGGACACATCATTTTGTTTCAATTGGTGCCAAATATTATAAATATGCTTTCAGTCGAACCAATTTAACATAATTCACACTCTCGTTTCATGGTTTTGCATATGTGAAGCCGCTAAGCAAAACTTTGAATCATTTTTTTCATTGTTTTGAACAAGGTGGTTGATGTTTTGAATGCCAAAAAAAAAAATTATATGTTGAAGGCATTGTTGAACATTTTTTCAAGGTGAAGGCGTTGTTGAACATAAAATTCTTGATAAATTATCTTTTAATAATTTTTCTGAGAATGCAGTTTTTCTGAGGCTATTTTGAAATGTTGATTTTTTTTTATTTAACTTTTACAGATAACTACACTCATGGGAAACAAAAGTCTGCGCAAGAGAAAATTTGATCGCACTTGAGACGAAACTTGCCATAATGAACAAATTAAAGAGAATTATTGGAGAAAGAAACAAGAACATGAAATTATTGAAGAAAGAAACGATGGTGATGTAAATAGAGATTTTGAACAAGAAGAAGTCCAATCAGGTATATGCATGTACACATATTGTCTATATTAAAAATATAGAATCATTTATTTAAATTATTGTTTNAGATTTGATGTTTTTCAAAAAACATAAATAGATTTTCCTCATAACGTCGATGAAGTCGTTGAAACCGAAATTGAAGCAGAAGTTGAATCACCTATTGGTATGTACGTAAATCTCTAGATAATTTAAGATGAACACTTGTATATATAATTTAGTGAATTTATATTTGGGTTTTGTTTTTTAATATAAACTTTAAATTGAAATATGCAGAAGAATCTATCAACATTGATGATGAAATATTAGAAAATTTTGATACTGACAAATTTGGGAAGAAAGAAGTTAATCAGTATATAAGATATCGTGTTACGAATATGTATAATACTTTTTTCAAAGATGAATCAGTGANAGATTTGATGTTTTTCAAAAAACATAAATAGATTTTCCTCATAACGTCGATGAAGTCGTTGAAACCGAAATTGAAGCAGAAGTTGAATCACCTATTGGTATGTACGTAAATCTCTAGATAATTTAAGATGAACACTTGTATATATAATTTAGTGAATTTATATTTGGGTTTTGTTTTTTAATATAAACTTTAAATTGAAATATGCAGAAGAATCTATCAACATTGATGATGAAATATTAGAAAATTTTGATACTGACAAATTTGGGAAGAAAGAAGTTAATCAGTATATAAGATATCGTGTTACGAATATGTATAATACTTTTTTCAAAGATGAATCAGTGACAGTACAAGATCAACTTTTACTCTGTCTAATAAAGTCAAGAAAGTTAAAAGAAGCTACATCATTATTGGGTATTCAAAAGTGGACAAAAGATACAAAGGTGAAACAAAATGTCTTTGAAAATATAACTAGTGTATTAAAAGCTTTTGGAAAATCTCGAAAAAAAGATGTCAGTGTTGCACGTAGAGTGATACAAACATCAATTGTTTCATCTAGCAATATAAAATATTGTTTGACATGACACATGACAAAAGCGATGGGAATGTCAAGAAAAACATTGTACAAACATAGAAAATTTCGATTGCAAATAGATGCAAATGATGAAATTGCTTGTTGGACAATTATTTCTACACAAACCTGCAAAGATAGACTTGCAGAAAATGTTAAAGAATCGACCTGTAATTGTTGGTTGACAGAATCTCGTGTTTCACCACATACAAGGGATGTGTTGCGACAAATAATAGCACGAAAAAAATATGAATAACATCCAAAACATATATTTCCAATGACAAAATAGAATTGTTCAATAAGTTCAAAGAAGAGCACAAAGAAGTTAAAATTTCCATCAATACATTTGTGCAACAAAGATCATGGTTTGTTAGACCCATCACTGTTTGTGACACTTGTGGTTGTCGTTATCATGTGGAATTTGAGTTATATTACGACACTTTTCTTGATTTTGGTAAAACGTTATGGTCACATTCACCTCCTCCTTCCACATTCCATGCTTTTATATCTGAAACTCTATGTGAAAGAGAAGGTGATGAATTATTTTACCAAAAGAAATGTGTTAATGGAAAGAAATGTGATCGTTGTGGAAATCTAAGTTAGTTTCACTCAAAGTATCCTATTGATATGAATGATCAATCATTTTCTAATATAATAATCAATTGGAAGAGATATGAATATATCAATAGAACGGCTCCACATTCTTCAAATGTTATTTCCAAAAGGATTGATTTGAAAGTAGATAAAATCTATGTGATAAATTTTTTGAAGAAGTTTGAGGAAGAAATTTATAAATACACCAAGCATTCACATAGAGCTCGATGACAAGACCTACAATTTAGAAAATCTCATGAAGTGTTTCCACCAGGGACAATTTTGTTTGTAGTTGATTTTGTAGAGAATTGCACATTCGCTGCACAAAAAAAAATATAGAGTGAATATTATCATTCTAATCAAATCACTATATTTTTCCACGTTCTATATAGACATGCTCAACGGATTCTTGATAACATAGAAAACACCAATGACAATCGACATGTTATTAAAGAATATCACTTTTATATAAGTGATGATCGAGCACACGATGCACATTATGTACAACATTGTTTTAATAAATTTTATGATTCATTGAAAGAACGTGGGATCAGATTCGATCAAAATTGGATATGGTCGGATGGATGTGTGGGTCAGTTCAAATATTCACGATCATTCTATTGGTCATGGCATATTCATAAGAAATCAAACATTACACATTGTTGGAATTGTTTTGAGAGTGTTCATGGAAAAGGAGAGAACGACGATGCAGGGGCATGTGTAAAACGAGCACTTCGAAGGTATCCAATGAACTCTCATGCCAATCAATTTGAATCCATTGATCAAGTTGTTGAATGGTGCAAACTAGTGCTCATCCATGAAAATAATTCGTCAAGATGTGCACAGGTGTGTACATATATACATGTTACACATGTACACATGATATTTTTATTCACGTGTTCAAATTTATATGATATTCAATCATTTTCTTGGTAGATTCCAAGTTAACAAGTTATTGTCTTGTGCAGGTTTTTTTGGTATGTTGGACTATTGATGGCTTAGAAAAACTTTCACTAAATCTAGTACCTTTCATAAAATCATCCACCTCTCTATTAATATCTCTAGGAATAAACTCCCTGGCGACAAACACCTGGACCGCACAGTGGACATAGACACCTTGAGTGACCTTCAAAGGGACCTGAGTGACATCAAACGGGCCCTGAGGGAGCTCAAGGAAATTACGCTTGATATGCAGCACAGAGACGCCGACCGCTGGAGCCGGGTTGACAAGATGATGGCCTTCCTCCAGGACCTCCGACAAGAAATGGTAGACCGTGACAAGGGCAAGTCACAGGTGTGACAAGTCTACACCGGGCGTAGGCTTGGACCGGGTTTCTAGTTTTATTTTACTCCATGCTTACGCCGCTCTTCGTCTACAGGAAGCCATGGAAGGTTGGCTGGAGTTTTTTCATATTTTGTATACTTTTGGTTATTAGCATTTTCCTTGCGTGGCATCGACATGGTAAGATATATATTTTAAACAATCAACAGCGGTGGTTTCCTGGAAGGGCACCGCTACCACGTATGACTAAGAACAACACTATTTTTTGGTCCTAAGGGTAGCGGTGGTTTTCCAGAAAGGCATTGCTTCCACGTATGATTAGGAACAATAGTCTTCTGTAACTCTTTCAAGATTCAATACAAACACTAACTTACAAAAAAAAAAAAATATCTCTAGGAATAATATTAGTCTACAAATAAAAAATAACAGGTCATCTACTAAGGCTTGGTTTTCTACATAAATGTGGATTTTATCTGGGCAGACATTTATCTAGAGCATTGCTAGGGTTTGGAGCAACTGGAAGCTAGGGTTTAGCATTCGCGGCCATAGAAGAGGACAACATGAGCACCAAAGGGGGGGGTAAGGGGACCCCCTCATACAAACAGGTAGTGGTGGATAGGGGAAAGGGCCAAGAGGCATAGGTTTCAAGGCACCAATGACAGGCACCTCAGGATCAGACCCAGAAAAAGGTAAGGAAAGGAACCAGGGAAAAAGAGAGTGCATGGGGGAAGAAGTTAGAGAAACCCAGAGTGAGGCTCAAGACACAACGAAGCCAAACAGGACATAAGGGCACAACCCATGTAAACCCAAAACAACAATGATACCCAAGGTGTTACTGGAGGATCTGCAAACGCAGCTCTACAGGGACCAGATGAAGACACATGTGCTAATATGCAATTTTATGGGCCTCTGGCCCATAGAAAGAACGTTGCGCAACTGGATTAAATATCACTGGAAGCCAAGCGGAGAAGTGGAGCTCCACCTGGGCTCAAAAGTCTTCTTTACAACAGTATTCATGAACCTGGAAGACATGGATAGAGTCTTTGAGGGGGGGGCATACTTCCAAGCCTCAGCAGGACTATACATGCAGCCATGGAAGGAAATTTTCTCCCCAGAAAAAGAGACCTTCAAAAAGGTGCCGGTCTGGCTGAGATTTTATTCCTTACGATTAGACTACTGGTTTCCCTCTACTTTCAAAGCAATAGGAAAAAAATGGGGAAATATGTGAAGACTTCAGAAGCCACCCTAAAAGGGAGATATACATATTACATAAGAATCTGCATAGAGATGGATGTATCGGGAGCACTACCAGAAGCCATAAGTCTGGAATTCAGGGATGAGGAATGGATCCAAAACATAGATTTCAAATAGATTCCCTTCAGATGTAGAGTATTTCATGAACATGGACAACTGATCAGAGAATTCCCTCTTAATAAAAAATAGGAAGCATAAATCCCCAAACCACAGCAGGATGAGGATGGGTTTATAAAACCGAACCCCAGAAGCAGAGAAAATGAAAATCAAAGTAAAACCCAAACATTAAGTAACCCAGAGACCTGGAATAGAACAGAAGGAAGGGACAAAACCAATAAAGGGGTAGAAGGCGAAAAGGAATCAACAAAAACTCAAGAAGCCAGAGAACAAGTAGCAAACAAGCCCATCGATCAGCCAAGGGACAAGAAGTAACATGAGAGTAGCACAACCCCGATGGATGGAGAAACTAGAGACGACAACACCCCCATGTAAGAAGCAGAGGGAGATGTGGAAATGACCTCAAGCAAAGTAGGTACAGAAGATCCTGATCTTAGAGACCTTGTCGAAAGGGAAAGGATTGATCTCCCAAACATACTGGAGTAATGTAAAAGACAGGGAGTAAACAATATACCAATAGAGCAACTAGACTGCATTCAGTACCTATTTCTCCTAAGGGAGGAAGCCAAATCTAGAGGACTAAAGTGCACACACAGGGAGATAGGACACCTAGGAGTCAAAGCTGGTGAGGGACAACTACAACTCTCCCCCAAGAAGACGAGGAGGAAACAAGGCAGGAAATCAAACAACGTAGCCCTACAGGAGCTTGGAGCTCTACTGATAAACTCATGTAAGATCAAGAAACTCTTCCCCAACTCCCCCCCACATCTTTAAATGAAGGTTATAACTTGGAATATAAGAGGCCTAAATAGTTGGAGAAAGAAGAGAATCCTTAAAAATAGACTAAAGAAGGAACAACCACAACTTTGTTTCATTCAAGAGACAAAATGCATTATAGACAGAATTGAGGCAATCGGTAAACAACAATGTCGCAAGTACAAGATGGTGGCTATCGAAGGCCACCAAATGGCAGGAGGTATTCTCACCTTGTGGAACCCACAAGTGCTGAGCCTAATAGCAGCCGAAGCGACCAAACATATACTTATGGTTCACATGCAAATCATTGGAAACACATAGGTGATTCTATGCACTAATGTGTATGGACCCCAGGTGTCAAAGGAAAAGAGAAGAATGATACGAGACCTAGAAGACCTTAAAACTTGTTCCTGTTAGAATATAATGGATGTGCTCATTTTACCATTGACAATATCTCTATTGTCACCCAATCATAGGCCGAAGGCACCCTCTAAGCACCTTAACCTTGACAAAGAATCACTCCGGAAGCAAACCCTAGGCTAGATAGCCAAACAAAGGGTAGCACACCTTTCCCCAAGGATAGCGCACCAACAAGAGATGATCAGATAGTCCAAACCCTAGCCAAGATATTTTCCAAGCCAAAACGTAACTGCTAGCTGCAGCAGCTGCATCGACATTTCTCCTCCAAACCTCTACACAAAACTGGGCACTGCAGTGCACACAAGTGTTGCTCTGCAATTCTGAGACTGCCTGCCAGAATGAAGACTGGCCTCCAGTATTTATAGTAATTTTGGCTAACTACATGGGTCGACTTCTCATTCTGGGTATCTGTCTGTTTAGTATATTATTATTTCTTCTGGTCGACTTCTTCTCTTGGAGGCTAATAACCTAATATAAATTATCTTCTTTAGTCGACAAGTCTTCTAGGGTTATTAACCAACTCATTAGGGTTTCTTCTTACTTCTCGGAGTATTCTATTCTCGTCAGGTTTACACGTGGAGGTAAATACCTCCCGTAACTACCATAATATCAACACTCCCTCCTAGCTAGGGAGGTATTACAGGTAATGGTATTGAGCACAAAACATACCATTCACCTGGTAGCATCAACATAGTCGTCTAGACTATCTCATGACTAGATCATGAGCATCATTATCACCATCGGTGTCATCAACTGCATCATCTCTCGAAACCATACTCCATCTGAGTAATCAGACATGATGTTGGATAAGTCACTCACACCTCGGAGTGATACAAGAGCCATTCTTCTAATCTGGACATATGTCCTAGAAGAGTAGATGTTCTGAACCATTTTTCGTCTGGGAAATCTCTGTCCTTTAATCATTCATCTGGCTGATAATAATTTACCAAACTGTTGATAGTCTTCAAAGTAATCAGAACAAAAATAGAACACAATTGTGTCTATCCATAGTAGTACATAACTATAATCCATTGGTACACTACCACACCAAGTAGAAAACAAGTACTTGATCAGTAACATATAGTCACGAATAGTGGAACACATCCACCATAGTAGTATACATCTACTGTCATGCAGTCTTCATAACAATCAACTGATATCAACCTACATAGAAACAATGTTATGATATAAACTGAATCATCTGGGCCAATATTTCACTCACATCTGTGAGATCTGAAAGAATATCTTCCCTCATAGTAGAATATCAATGATGGGCTATCTGCCTTATTCTTCTCAAACAAGGAAGAATGATTGTTCTGATTTCTGAGCCTGGACCATTTCTCACCCTGGGCCATTCCTCCGACACTAAACAAAGTGTAACCTGGAGAGAATGAATCTTCCCTAAGGAATGCATGTCCTTGGTTGTTGATCCTGGACCATTCCCCAACCTAGTCCATTCCCTCGGCACTAAACAAAGTGCAACCTGGAGAGAATGAATACACCCTAAGGAATGACTGTCTGGACCATTTCCTCTGTTAACCACGAGAGGAAAACACTGTCCTGTATCAACCTCCAAAATGAACCATTCCTCATGTTAACCACAATGAGAAATAGTTGTCTGGCGAGGCGGGCCAGTCTTCTTGAGTAACCCTCAAGAAGAGAGACTGCCTAGACCACTCCCCATGTTAACCACAATGGGAAGTCGTTGTATATGATACATCAACAATCTGGACCATTTTTCGAATTGGAAAATGTCTGTCCGTCAAAAGTCTCAATCCACTTTCCGAACTGGAAAGAATCTGCTCATCTTGGACCATTTTTTGAACTGAAAAATGACTGTCCATCAATCAATAATAGATCAATGCTCCCTCCCAACCTGGGAGTCATCTCTTCCTTTTTCAATAAGGAAGTTGTCTCCACAAGCTCCATCTTGAGTACGCAAACTCTTTCATCTTGGACATAAGCTTCACCAAAATGTTTTCTTATCTTCTCATCTGTGGAGATATGTATTGGAGAATCTCTTTCTCCTTTCTGGACTTCATCATGGATAATGTAATGCTTTATTTCAAATGTACTTCGGTCTGGAACACTGGTTTTCTTTGAAGGCTTCATGTAGCTCTGATCAATAGAGTATATCATTGTTGGAAAACTGG
>SNQJ01S0137711.1:19568-38517 GCA_010110895.2 Picea sitchensis | reverse complement strand
TTAAGGGGGCGGACATGTTAAGGTCCTAACCCGCACATAGGTAGATCAATGTATTCAGATGTAATAAAGGTCAATATTAATAAGGCCTTTCAATAAAATATAATAAGGCATATGTAAGAAGACCTAATAGAAGCTTTCGCTTCTAGAAGGATCTTCCTCTAGATGTTTCTCTTAATAGACATATTTAGTATAAATAAGGGTCGAGGGTATGAAAACCCTAGCTTGAATATTATTGTAATAGAGCGCTGCTCGATTGGAGGTTTCCCTCTCGAAGAGGCCTGTGAACATTGCTTTCTGAATCAAAGTGCTATTTTTATTGCTATTCTCATATCATTTCTGTGTTATTGTGAAGATTATGCTGGATATTTTACTGTTATTTTGCCATTTCTAGCATTTTATTTCTGTTCTGCATATTTTATATATCTGGTATCTTGCAGGCACTAATGGGAAAACCTAGATTGATCTACTCTACTATCAGGCTCAGGATGGCTAATCAGTAGGCGATGAGCCCCTTTGTAAGACTATAGCATGTCCCTGTAGATATCGACGGGGTAAGGACATTTGCAGACTTTGAAGTGATTGTGATTGTTGATGATAGCTGTCCCTATCCTGTGCTGTTAGGAATTGATTGGGATTTCAACAATTCAACTGTTGTTGACCTAAAGAAGAGAAGAATGACATTTGAAGGTAATGGCATTAAGGTCATTGAACCTCTTGACCCAGATGAAGGTCACAGATACACAAAACCGATTAGAGAAGAAGACCGTGCCTACGAGCTAGAAATCATCTACAAACTGACAGTAAGACATCAGGATTATATTAATCCCACAACATACGAGAATCTAAGTTGGTGAAGTGAAAGTGCATGTTCATCCGATTCAGAGGAAGCATTAGAAAATTGACAGAACAGAATGTACGAAGTCTCTACACGACGATGTTCCAGATTGACCAAAGAAGTTCACTGGATTGGCACAGAACTAAGTAATCTCCCTACATTTGATGGTCTGAATCATTTAGGGACATTTCTTGCTGAATTTGAGATAATTGTACCAGTACAATAGATATTGTTGGCACTAGATGAAGCATTGAAAGAAACACCAGCTAGATGGTGGGGAACACACAAGAAGAACAACACATAGTGGGTACAATGTCACACCTTACTGACATCGCACTTTTCAGACCAAGCCGAAGGATGCGATGTTCGATACACATGGAAAAGTTTTCCTAAGGACCATATGCGAAGTTGTGAGGAGGCCTTGAGCAATATTCCTAAAGAGCAATGGGTACATAAGTTCATTAACACCTTGGATACTACGCCTATCAACTGGTATCTTCAAGCAGAACTGCGCTTCATCACTACAGATTGGTATGGTATGATCCATAAAACTATTACAGCCTTGTCTTAGGAATTTGAAGTTCACCATTAGAAGAGCACCCTATACCACCCACAGACAAATGGCACAGTTGAATCTTTCAATAAGATATTGGAGACAATGTTGACTAATATTTGCAGCGTTGACAAAGATGATTGGGATTTAAGAATTCCAACAATGTTATGCACTTATAGAACTACTGATGCAGGAGCATCGCAATAGTCAAGCGAGCGTGGAGCCAGCGCAACGTATTTTGAGCACATGATAAATTGCTTGAAAACCTTTTTGAAATTGATGCGCCAAATCTTTAATGAAGTCATTTATGAAGGAGAACCTTTGTATATTGTATTGGACCTTGAGCAGATAGCTCTCGTCCTTAGTAGATAGGAGGCATTTAAACTCGTTAATGCTGGTAGATAGGATTTTAATTCATATATTAGACAATTTAGAAGAAGGAGGGAGAACGGATATAGACACCCTCATTGTGCATTGTAACATTATTTTGGAGGACCAGGAGAGCAAGAGCATGCATAGAAAGATGTGTAAAGAACACCCATGTACTGATATTTGAATTAATAGAAGGAGCTTGATTCAAATTCATGGTTAGGTGTCTGTTCTCTGTGTATTGATGTTATGCTCAATTGACATTTTCTTCCAGTTATATATTTGCTTTTATATGCTGTATATCTAATTTCATGTTGAGTTTGGAATCTGAAAGGAAGAAGGAATGAGTTTCAATTTTTTCTCTATTTGAGCCAGAGAATTCCTGCAAGGAGTGCAGTCGAATTGTCCGCAAGGAGTGCTTTGACAGAGGGGTTCAGATTGAGACAACTTTTGTTCTCATTTCCTCAAAGGTGCAGTTGGGAACATGAGTCGTGCAAGGAGTGCGCAGGCCAGTTAAAAGATTTAGGGTTGTGAACCTGAGTGAAGTATCGAAGGACTGCTGCTGCAGGCGTGCACAAAGTCGAAGACTTCAACATTTAACGTGATTGGAGGTTTGCCGCAAGGAGTGCGAGCAAGGAGTTTCTTTCTGAGGACTTGAAAGTCGTGCAAGTTCAGGAAGGATAGGCCTTTGAGTTTGTTGGAGAACAGCGAGGACATGTTGCGACTTGAAATTCGAGGGAAGCGTCGCAAGTTTGCGAGCAGGTGAACGAGTTCCATGGAAAGGAACACTTGGTCCTTTCGCAGAATTCATCCGGAAGGAACAGACGGTCGGTATTCTCCGAGGAGAATCCACGAATCTCCATGAGTCGTCAGATCTTGTGGACGTGCAGGGGAGATATAGTGGTGTATTCCCAAAGGTTTAAGCTCAGGACAGATAGAGTGTGGATCCAAGTCAGCCAGGACCCTTGGATATTCACATATATCGTGTATCGGGGGTTCGTAGATCGAACCTCCAAATTATTGCAACAGGAATTGCGATATCACGACCCGCGATATCCCGACGAGTCCAGAATCGTCCATCAATCGAGACGCGTGTCAAGAGATTCGAGGAATTCGGGGTTCGGAGCATCAGAGATTTTGGAGACAAGGTACTCTTGCAGCTTGGAGTCGCGAAACGCGATATCCCTATGGGAGAGCTATGTGGGACCACAAGAGTCAGAGTGGAGGACAGGTGGCGTACCGTATCGGGGTTCGGGAAAAGGAAAGTCCCGAAAACATTGGTGTTAGGATTTGCAATCCTGCGAAGTCCGAAATCCTGATAAGGTGACGGGACCGTTGAATAGTCAACCCGCGCGTGCATCGGAGTATCGACACATCGGGGTTCGGAGTTTAGAAATTCCATTTGTTGACGTCGCGAGTGGCGAAATTCCGATAGGAGGAACCCTGATAGCAAGGTACAAGGTCAGCATTGACTCACGTCGGATTTCGGGGAATCGTGAGGCACAAAAACACGCAACCACAGGATTCGCAAAATCGCGAAGTTTGATTTCCCGATCGTTAAGGGAGATATTTTGAAGAATCACCATGGGTGAGGAAAATTCCCGATAGGGAATTAGAAGAGCTTTTAGTTCTTCGGGCCGAGTACAGAGAGGATCCTATGAGCGGATGTGCATGTGGGTGCGGCTGCGTCAGAGTGGTATCAGAGCCCCAGAAAGACTCTTTGATTTCTGTAGCAGAGAGGAAGGAAATTAACCATGCTGTTGAGGAGACGGGATTGACAGTCACCCGATCCAGAGGAAAGAGAAAACCCAAGGAGAAGGGGTAGGCAAGTGCAGAATCCAGAAATGGAAAGAGAGATACGTGATCTACGAGCTAGACTCAAAGATATGGAGACAACGCAAAGACGCACATCCAATGCGGGGGATTTTAGTGATTTTGAAAGCGAATCTGAGGCTAAACATGAAGAATAAGTTGCAGGCGAGGATGCAACCAATGAACGTCTAATCAAAGCTATTGCACAGATGGGTGCAATGGCAAAAATGAACATTCCATTTTACGAGGGAAACTTGGATGCAAAGGAGCTTCTAGATTGGATTAGAGCTCTTGATACTTACTTCAATTATGAAGATGTTGAAGAAGATAAGAAATTCAAGCATACTGTCACATGCTTGAAGGGACACACAACATTATGGTGGGACAAGCTACAAGCAGATAAACGCTGCAAAGGAAAGCAGAAAATTAAAAGTTGGGATAGAATGATTGCAAAGATGAAGGCAAAGTTCATCCCTAGAGATTATCAAATCACTCTGTTCAGGAGGATGCAGAACCTGAGACAGAAGCCGATGACAGTGAAGGAATACACAGAGGAATTCTATCGACTAAACATTAGAGCAGGTCATCGGGAGAGCGATGATGAGAAGGTTGCCAGGTATATGAATGGCTTGAGATACGATATCCAGGACAAGATGAGCATGGTAACCATCCGAACGGTGGAAGATTCTTACCATATGGCTCTGAAAGCTGAGGAGAAGCTGAGATGTAAGCAAGGTCAAAGGGGCCAAGGCAGAAGTCAGCCCAGAGGAAAATCAGTTGCCCAAGATAAATACGATAATCCCAAGGAGGAATGGAAGAAACCTCAGGGTAAAGTTGAGAGAGGTGGGACCTCATAGCGAGGGCCATACGTTGAACAAAGAGGGAAGCATACTGAATAGAGTGGAGGATACACTGATAATAATATGTTTCCTCGTACAAGAGGCAGAGGAAGAGGAAGAGGTGGAGTAATCACATGCTTCACATGTGGAAATAATGGACACAAGTCTTATGAGTGTCCAGAGAAAAAGAAGGACGTCGGTGAAGCTCACATCACCGAGGCGCAGAGGCGGGATGTTGAGGCCGAAAATGCAGAAGGCAGAAGGTCATTGATGATGCGTAAGGTTCTCTTAACACCCGAGAAGGAGGTGGAAATCTCAGTCCAAAGGACCAGACTTTTTAGAACAGCTTGCAAGACCAAGGATAGGGTATGCAAGGTTATCATGGACAGCGGTAGCACAGATAATCTCATTTCAATCGAGATGGTAGAGAAGCTGGAGCTGGAGACGACTGATCATCCAAGCCCATACAGAGTTTCGTGGCTACAAAAAGGACACCAGGTAACTGTCACTAAACAATGCTTGGTTGAATTCAAGATAGGTGGATATAATGATAAGATCTTATGTGATGTTATTCCCATGGATGTTTGTCATCTATTGCTGGGTAGACCATGGCAATATGACAAAAATGTGATTCATGATCGGAGAATGAACACATACACCCTAGAGAAGAATGGGAGAACCCATATGTTGCTTCCAATTAAAGATAAGGAGGTGAAGCTGGAAGTAAGAAACATAGTACTTCTCATGAGTGGGAAGGAACTTCTTACAGAGGTTAAGAAGAAAGAAGATCCACAATTCTTTGTGGTCAGGAAACCGAGGATTGTTCTGACTAGCACGAGAGTGGATGATTTACTGGATGAAGTTCAGGAACTGCTGGAAGAGTTTGCTGACATTATAGTGGACAAACTACCTTTTTCGTTGCCACCGATGAGGAGTGTGAGTCATCACATTGATCTCATACCAGGAACTAGTTTGCCAAACAAAGCCGCGTACAGATTGACGCTGCAAGAAAATGAAGAGGTTAAGAAGCAGGTCCAGGAGTTATTGGACAAAGGTTTGGTCAGGGAAAGCTTGAGTCTGTGTGTTGTTCCAACAACCCTCAGTCCAAAGAAAGACAAAGGCTGGAGGATGTGCACCGATTCAAGAGATATCAACAAAATAACCATTAGGTACAGATTTCCATTGCCGAGGATGGATGATCTATTGGATTACTTGAGCGGAGCAAAATACTTTTCAAAGATTGATGTGAAAAGAGGATATCACCAGATTTGCATGAGAGAAGGCGATGAATGGAAGACAACATTCAAGACAAATGAAGGTTTGTATGAATGGCTTGTTATTCCGTTTGGCTTGACGAATGCGTCGAGTACCTTTATGAGGTTAATGAATGAAGTCCTGAAAGATTTCATAGGAAAAGTTGTCATCGTATATCTGGATGATATACTGGTTTTCAGCAAGACAAGAGCAGAACATCTGAAGCATTTAGCTACAGTAATGAAGAAGCTACAACGGGAGGAGCTGTTGATTAACATGAGGAAATCTTCATTTATGAAGACAGAGCTCATTTATCTGGGTTTTGTTATATCTGCGAATGAATTGAAGATGGATCCAGATAAGGTGGAGGTAATTAAAAATTGGCCATCACCAAGAAATATTTTTGAGGTGAGGAGTTTTCATGGACTGGCTAGTTTCTACCGGAAGTTCAT
Source organism: Picea sitchensis (assembly GCA_010110895.2). NCBI lineage: Eukaryota > Viridiplantae > Streptophyta > Pinopsida > Pinales > Pinaceae > Picea > Picea sitchensis. Next base: position 32,403 of record SNQJ01S0137711.1, on the reverse strand, counting down.
CAGGAATTTCAGTGGAATTAGTGCAGCAATGATGGATACAGTGAAGAAGCGGCATAAGTCTTTTCACTGGACAACAGAGGCTGAGAAGAGTTTCAATTTGTTGAAACGGAAGATTACGGAACAACCGGTTTTGGTGTTGCTGGACTTCCTAAAGACATTCCAGGTGAAATGCGATGCAAGTGGATTTTCCATAGGAGAGGTCTTGAGTCAGGAAGACAGACCGATTGCATATTTCAGCAAAAAGATGAATGAAGAAAAATTGAAGTACTCCACGTATTATAAGGAGTTTTATGCTATCATATAGGCATTGAAAAAATGGAGGCACTATTTGATTCCAAAAGAATTTGTTTTATACAGTGATAACCATGCATTACAATTTGTGACTCAACGGGAAAAGTTGAATCAGAGACATGTGAAATGGGTAGAGTATATGCAGAATTTCACATTTGTGATTAAACACATTTTGGGTACTGCTAGCAAAGTGGCTGATGCTTTGAGCGGGAAGTGTTTTCTATTGCAGGAGTTCCGAGTCAAAACATTGGGTTTTGATGATCTCAGGGACATGTACGCAGGTGATCCAGATTTTTGAGAAGCGTATGAAGCAACTGAGAATTCATTTCTCAGAGATAGAAGCCTTGGATAGACTATATGATCCAGGAAGGACTGTTGTTCAGAGGCAATCAATTGTGCATTCCAAATTGCTCCATGAGGGAGAATCTGTTAAAGGAGAAACACAACGAAGGATTGGTCAGAAATTTCGGTCACGACAAGAAATTTGCAAAGATGAGTGAATCATACTTTTGGCCAGGGATGCGAGCATATGTCAAGAGGTTTGTAAACAGATGCAGAATTTTCCAGCATTCAAAGGGAAGAAAGCAGAATGCAGAATTTTATCAGCCATTGCCCATACCAGAGAGGCCGTGGGAGGCGATAAGCATGGATTTTGTATTGGGGTTGCCGAAGACAAAAAGAAGTGTTGATTCAATCTTTGTTGTAGTGGATAGGTTTTCTAAAATGGCACACTTCATTCCATGCCATAAGACCAGCGATGCGACACACATCGCAAATCTATTTTTCAAGAAGGTCATTTGACTTCATGGATTGCCGAAAAGTATAGTTTCGGACATAGACACCAAATTCATAGGGAATTTTTGGAGGACCTTATGGAAGAAGCTGGGGACTAATTTGATGTTTAGTTTAGCTTATCATCCTCAGACGGATGGACAGACGAAAGTGGTCAACAAAAGTCTGGGAGTTTTGCTGAGAAGCTTGGTGACAGAGCACCACAACAGTTGGGAGAATATATTACCACATGCATAATTTGCGTACAATGACTCAGTGAATCGGAGCACAGGCCAGAGTCCATTTCAGGTTGTTTATGGTATGCAGCCGAGGGGAGTTTCTGAACTGAGAGATTCGAAACAGAATGCTACTAGCAGGGCTAGTGCAGAAGAATTTGTAGAGACAATGAAAGAACTTCACAGCAGGGTGAAGGAGCTTTTGCTGAAATCAAGCCAGGAATATAAGCGCAGAGCAGATCAACACAGAAGACAACTTCAGTTTGAGGTTGGTGATCTGGTTCTGGCACATTTGAGAAAGGAAAGGTTCCTGAGGGGAACATACAATAAATTGAAAATGAAGAAAATTGGGCCATGTAAGGTCTTGAAGAAATTGGGGGAAAATGATTATGAGATCGAGTTACCGGATGGGATCAGAATATCTCCGATATTCAATGTCGCAAATTTATACCCATACAGGGCTGGAGAAGTAGAGACTGGAACTGAGCAACCAGTGATCCAGTGGATGGAATAGATGCCAGTTGCAAAGAAGCCGCAAATGGAATGCATACTGGACAAGAGAGTGGGTAAGAAGACCAGGAGGAAAGAATACTATGAGTATATGGTCAAATGGAAAAACCATCTAGTTGAAGATGCCAGCTAGGAAAGTGAAGCAGTGATACAGAAGCATGGACAGACCGTGCAAGAGCTCATGGATAGGATCCCATGAAAATTTTCAAGCGAGGGAGTATGATGCAGGAGCATCGCAATAGTCAAGCGAGCGCGGAGCCAGCGCAACGTATTTTGAGCACATGATAAATTGCTTGAAAACCTTTTTGAAATTGATGCACCAAATCTTTAATGAAGTCATTTATGGAGCACCTTTGTATATTGTATTGGACCTTGAGCGGATAGCTCTCGTCCTTAGTAGATAGGAGTCATTTAAACTCGTTAATGCTAGTAGATAGGATTTTAATTCATAGATTAGACAGTTTAGAAGAAGGGGGGAGAACGGATATAGACACCCTCATTCTGCATTGTAAAATTATTTTGGAGGAGCAGGAGAGCAAGAGCATGCATAGAAAGTTGTGTAAAGAACACCCATGTACTGATATTTGAATTAATAGAAGGAGCTTGATTCAAATTCATGTTTATGTGTCTGTTCTCTGTGTATTGATGTTATTCTCAATTGATGTTTTCTTCCAGTTATATATTTGATTTTATATGTTGTGTATGTGATTTCATGTTGAGTTTGGAATCTGAAAGGAAGAAGGAATGAGTTTCAATTGTTTCTCTATTTGAGCCAGAGAATTCCTGCAAGGAGTGCAGTCGAATTGTCCGCAAGGAGTGCATTGACAGAGGGGTTCAGATTGAGACAGATTTTGTTCTCATTTCGTCAAAGGTGCAGTTGGGCACAGGAGCCGTGAAAGGAGTGCGCAGGCCAGGTAAAAGATTTAGGGTTGTGAACCTGAGTGAAGTATCGAAGGACTGTTGTTGCAGGCCTATACAGAGTCGAAGACTTCAACATTTAACGTGATTGGAGGTTTTTCGCGAGGAGTGCGAGCAAGGAGTTTCTTTCTGAGGACTTGAAAGTCGTGCAAGTTTAGGAAGGATAGGCATTTGAGTTTGTTGGAGAACAGTGAGGACAAGTTGTGACTTGAAATTCGAGGGAAGCGTCGCAAGTTTGCGAGCAGGTGAACGAGTTCCGTGGAAAGGAACACTTGGTCCTTTTGCAAAATTCATCCGGAAGGAACGGACGGTCGGTATTCTCTGAGGAGAATCCGTGAATCTCCGTGAGTTATCAGATCTTGTGGACGTGCAGGGGAGATACAGTGGTGTATTTCCGAAGGTTTAATCTCAGGACAGATAGAGTGTGGATCCAAGTCAGCCAGGACCGTTGGATCTTCACGTATATCGTGTATCGGGGGTTCTTAGATAGAACCTCCAAATTATCGCAACAGGAATTGCGATATCACGACCCGCGATATCCCGACGAGTCCAAAACCATCCATCAATCGGGATGCGTGTCAGGAGATTCAAGGAAGTCGGGGTTCGGAGCATCGAAGATTTTGGAGACAAGGTACTCTTGCAGCTTGGAGTCTCGAAACGCGATATCTCGACGGGAGAGCTGTGTGGGACCACAAGAGTCAGAGTGGAGGACAGGTGGCGTACCGTATCGGGGTTCGGGAAAAGGAAAGTCCCAAAAACATTGGTGTTAGGATTCGCAATCCCGCGAAGTCTGAAATCCCGATAAGGTGACGGGACCATTGAATAGTCAACCCGCGTGTGCATCGGAGTATCGACACATCGGGGTTCAGAGTTTAGAAATTCCATTTGTTGACGTCGCGAGTGGCGAAATCCTGATAAGAGGAACCTCAATAGAAAGGTAAAAGGTCAGCGTTGACTCACGTCGGATTTCAGGGAATCGTGAGGCACAAAAACACGCGACCACAGGATTCGCGAAATTGCGAAGTCCGATTTCCCGATCGTTAAGGGAGATATTTTGAAGAATTGTTGTGGGTGAGGAAAATTCTCGATAGGGAATTAGAAGAGATTTTATTTCTTCGGGCCGAGTACAGAGAGGATCCTGTGAGCGGACGTGCTTGTGGGTGCGGCTGCGTCAACTACTTGCAAAAAATTACCTACATAGACTCCCTTTAAATTTGTATATGGCTTGGAAGCAGTGGTACCTATGGAATATTTGGTTCCTAGTTTAATAATTGCATCATTTACAAGTATGGATGACACATGCGCTATTCAATATAGGCTTGTGCAGTTGATGGAACTAGAGGAAGACAAGTTTATTGCAGTATTTCATCAGCAAGTACAAAAAGAGCGAGACAAGGATTACCATGAAAGACATATCAAGAAGAAAGCATTTAAGCAAGAAGATTTGGTACTGTTATATGACAACAAGTTCATGAAGCATCCAGGGAAGTTCAGGACACATTGGCTGGGGCCATTTGAAATTTCCCATTCTACAGAAGGAGGAGTTGTGCAGTTGAAGACACTTCATGGAGAATGGATGGATGGTCTAGTGAATGGAAGCAGGTTAAAGCTGTATCGTGACAACCAAATACCTCACAAATCTTAGTGAAAGTAAAGGAAGAAGGGTCAGGTACCAGGTGTAGTTTAAACTGGGTACCAGACATAGGAAAGACAATCTGCATAACATGGGGAGGAACAGAGCAGAAAGAACAGGCTACTTTGCGTAGTCTGCAGTCGAAGTGATATATAAAGCTCAATCTTGCAGTGACTTAGGATGAGTCACATGTGAGTGTTGGGGGTTTGTTGGCTCTTGGTTAGGTATTAAGGAAGAAAGCGTAGATTAGGAAATATGAAAGATGAAGTACGAACTGCGTGGAAGGAACATAAAATGAGGAAGGGTCGAAGTGGTTAAAGAAGCATAAAAGAAGGAATGACGTAAGGAAAAGAAATCCGTTGAAAGAGAAGATCAAGGAAGATAAAGCATCCAAGAATATGAATCATGGACAACTCAACAAGTGGAAGAAGACACCAATGGATACTTTGGATCACCTCATGGAAAATAAGGAAGGACAGGTTGGTAAAGCCCTGAAAACGTGGGTCATGTGGACCTAGGGTTTTGACACCTAGACTTCATTCTAAGGTTGTCTAAGAGTCATGTAATGTATAAATAAAGGTCTAGAAGAGTTGAGAGGGTTGTTACTATTATGTTGGTTGTTCATTATTGATTATTTTTTTTGAGAGCAATATTGAGTCTGTATTCTGGATCTTCAGCTGGGTGCGAAGATCAACCCTGCATTAGGGTGCCCAGGGAGGGAAGAGAAAGAGAGAAAGAGAGAGAGATATGAAACTAAGTGCGTAGATGGAACTGTATGTTTTCATTTAATAAATCAAGAAACCAAGTTTTTTTGATGTATCCCTAGGGAGAGGGTGAACCACATATATCTTATTGTCTTTGTGGTTGATGTTGTGTTATTTTTTATATCTTATACTATTACTGCATGAATGTTAGCTTAGAGATATAACTTCACAAAGTAAGCAAAAGGGTGGTAAATAATATCTAGATTTTTTGCGTTGTGTTTTGGAGTCACTTTGCATTTCCTCTGGTTGTAGACACCTATGTCCTGCAACCCCCTATTACTACTTCGGGTGAGACTGCATCTGCTTTACAGGTGTTGCCGAAAGGGACAATGGTTAGGGTTTGTTGATGCGTTGTTAGTGTTGAACCCTGGGTCTTCCCCTGTGCCAATAGGATCTGAGTCACATCCCTGATCTCTTGGGATCATCCTAACCTCCTCACCCTATCCTTTTCAGACTATAAAAGGAGAGGAGTTATCATGGGGAAAGTGAGTTGGCTAGCTTTTGGTGTGAGCTAGAGAAATTTTTGTAGCTTTGGGATTTGCTTTGTCAAGATATATTGTTGGTCTCAGAATCTGTGGAGAAAGAAGTGTGTGGGAAGCAAGGGACTATTGAAAGGGACCTTACAACATCAAGGCTTCAGTTTTACTCTCCTTTTCATATTTATAATACAACAATATATTTCTTTCCCATAATTTTTATTTTATTTTATTGTATGACTCCTTTATCACATACATAGGTTTTGTTGAGTATACATTGTTGCTTTCACTTCGTTGACTTGTGTCTTTTTACAAGTTCAACATCCCATAAGCCTTGGAATGGAGTGACGATGAAACTAGCAAGGACAAACGACATTTAAACAATATGCCATTTATCTCTTGTTAGTTTGTATGCTTGATGATTAAAACTTAGGGAATGTTTTATATTTTGTCTTGTTTTGTTCTAGTTTCAGGGTGAAACTATGGGGATTAGTTTGTGTCCGCACTTACTGATTTTCCCGATAACAAGGGGGAAGATGGAAAGGGTGAAGGCACGTTTGACATATCAATAGGAAAATGATTAGAGACCCAAGGCATGGATTGGGTGTCATAATTTTGCATACCATTATGAAAAGCGGATGGATTCGTCCCCGTGAAATGAGTGATCATCATGGGGGGGTAGTGGTAAAGGAAGGAGTCACATGAACTCCACTATCCATTATACTGAAAACTCAAAGCACGGTATAACATTTCAAAGGTCTACTAATAATCAAAGAGCCCACCAAAAACAATCAAATGGCCAATATGCACACAAATAGGATAAAGTGGCTGAAATGGACCTCCCTCTTTAAAGTAGGTATGCCTCGCCCAAGAGGGGCTTGAGATTCCACTGCTAAATATTGGAGGAAACAAAATTAGATATAAGGGCCCTCGTAGGATTAACAACCAGTTGGTTAGATCACCCCGGAGAGGTAATCCTCCATAAAGGTTGTGTGCTATCCGACCCTTATTAGACCCAGGGTACTTGCAGAATAACCCCTGCAAGTAACCTATGTGGTACCTAAGTCAAGCAACTAAGAAACCACAGTATAACTGATGCACATACGAACATTCGTAAGTCAGGTCCACCGTATGGGTAGGGTAGCAAAGCCCGAAACCTTGAAAGCACCACCTCTCACAGAGGTAAGGGCACTAGCAAGATCTCCAGATATGAATAGATCCCCAGAAATATATCTGACGCTAAGAAGGTATCGGGGGCTATCCCTTCAACCGACCTCACACGACCTCATGCTTAACTTCGGTGTAAGCAGAGCCTCCTGATATTACTGATTATGTAATGTATTTCTCCACTCCCTTAGTCAGACACATATGTTTATTTAATAGCCTTGGAGAAGTTTACTCACAAAATCCTATTCCAAGGCTCTAAATCCTAAGCTAGTTTGTGCACCCTAGAAAATAAAATCGTTACTAATCAATTTTAAATTATAGCGTTAATTTTAATGTCCTTGCTTACTCAAAAGGTGTGTTTGTGAAACTAGTGATGTTATGACTCATCAAGTAAAATAAATGAATATGAATACAATGCAAAGTCCTAACTTCATTTTCCAATAAATGATATGCTTTTCAAAAATTCAATTTTCAATTCAATTATGCAATTCTAAATAAAATGCAATCTTTCTTTACATGCACTAAGATAAATGACAAAGACTCCCAATTAATGTAAAATGCCTAATGTTTTTGTATTTTCAATATAAGAGAATGAAAATGAAAGGACTAAACAACAACTTAATATAAAGACTCTACTATGTATAGACAGAGACAACCCAAGTAGGATATCAAGGAGAAAAACACCCATCCTAAGGTGAAAGAACAATCAAAATGAAAAGATGATGAGAAAGGAATCATCCAAAAATTCAACCAAAGACATGTTTCTTGTCATTCCATAGACACTTAACAGTCACCACAGAGACCCAAGAAGACTCAACATTCATCAAAACCTACCCAACAATGAAACACCAAAGGTTGATGTACGTGATTGTTCAAGGGAAAAGCGTGTATGTACACAGCTTGCAGAAGTACAACACATGTATGTATGTGACTATCAAGCAAAAACCTATGTATATGTGTCAAAACACATCTAGGCTAAGGACAAGGATAAGAAACTCATACCTAGAGTGAACAGAGGCTATCAAGCAATCATACAAAAAGAAACTCAATATGAATGAGACCAATCTAAGGAGAAAAACAATTCAAACCCCCCAAAAGAAGATTCTATCCCCAATATGGTTTCCAATTCTGTTACGAGGAAAATCTCTCTATGGCTAGGGGTAAACCACAACAAACGAAAATGACTGCAGAAATCAACTCTAAAATCAAGTATGCTATATAAATAAATATGCTAGGAAGACAATATAAAAGGCCTGCCTCGTTTAGACATTCGATGAAGTACACCGTTGAGCACTTGACCCAAAGCAATATACCTGCAACTAGTTCTCAACAACCAAACAACACAAGCATATGGTGATAATATATAATCTTATCACATTCAATAGCATAATCCATCAACATTCATAACAAATACTCCCATGGAATAATAATTCAAATATTTCCGAGATATTAATTGGATGAGAAAAGAGTATTTCTCTTAAGACATAATCAACAGAAGTGAATGAGTTACAAACTTCTGTGTCGGCACGGTTCAGAACTAAGAAACTAAGTTCCTTCCAGCTAGGCCTCCACCACTTCAATCCTCCACCAAATGCAAGCTCATATAAGAGAGAGAATGAAGTTCTCAATCAATAAGGGAAGAGCTTGGGGGTTGAACAATGTGTTCAAACTTAAAGGATAAAGGGATGTAGACTCAATGTGAAGTGAATAATATCCAGAGTAACTTTTCTCTCAAAGTTGAATTCTTTCTCCTCTTTTCCATAGCTCGGATTTGGCCCATTTATAGCCTTCAAGTGGAATTGATGGGCTGAGTCGGAATGTTTCCAGTATATGGAAGGCCAAGGATCATTGATCTTATGATGTGACATGGAAACCTGACACCATTTTTTAAATTTTGGGCACATTTATCGATGTACACAGGCTATAGTGGTGAAACCTACATATATGCATGCTGTAATATAGGAAATGCACGTATATGTGGAAAAATCATGTTTTTATCTCTAGGATTTGCAAAAAGGGACTTCAAGTCTGCATAGGGAAATGGAAAAGGCCCTCTGTGCAAGATTGCATGGGGTGAGGAAAATCTTTCTATCACATTTATCTTCACTTGAAGAATCAATAACGCATATATCCCATTGTAACAAGGATTATCACAGTCCAGAGCCAAACCCTTGACCACAAAGGCATCCCCCTGAAGCCAATAATTTCTCTGATACCAAATGTAGATTTTAACCTTGTACAATTATTTATTGCAAACATATTTCTATAAAAGTGTAATATACCAGATATAAAAAGTATGCAGAACATAAATAAAATGATAGAAATGGAAGAATAACAACAATATAACAAGAACAGTCACCACAATAACACTGAAATGATATAAGAATAACAACATAAATAACACTTTGATTTTGAAATAAATGTTCACGGGCCTCTTCGAGGGGGAAACCTCCAGTTGAGCAGATCTCTATTACAATAATATCCAAGCTAGGGTTCTCATACCCTCGACTTCTATTTATACTAAATATGTCTATCAAAAGAGACATCTAGAGGAAGATACTTCTAGAAGTGGAAGCTTCTATTAGGTCTTCTTACATTCGACTTATCTTATTTTATTGCAAGGCCTTATAAATATTGACCTTTATTACATCCAAATACATTGTTCTACCTATGTGCGGGTTAGGACCCTAACATGTCCCCCCCCTTAAAAACAACCTTGTCCTCAAGGCTTGAGATGTGGAAATTGTTGCAGAATGGTAGCTGGTTCCCAAGTGGCATCTGCTGGAGTTGTATCCATCCACTGGACTAACACTTCCTTGATGCTTCTCTGACGTAGGCGACACTCATGCTGGTCCAAAACTACTTGTGAATGTAGCCAAATGGATCCTTCTTCGGCTAACTTGGGAAGGTTGGTTTGAATTTGTCACTTAGTTCCAATCACCTTCTTTAAGCATGAAACATGAAAAACATGATGTAGCTTTGAATGACTGGGAAAATCTAACTGATAGGCCACCTATCCCACATGCTTGAGAACAATATAAGGACCATAAAATTTGGGTGCTAGCTTCTGACAATGCTCGTCCTTGAGGGAATTTTGCTTGTAAGGTTGCAGTCGAAGAAACACTTGATCCCCTTCTGCAAATTGACATTCAGAGTGACCTTGATCTGCTTGTTGCTTCATGCGATTCTGTGCCATGACCAAATTCTCTTTGAGGGTACAAAGAATAGCCTCTCGGACTGTAAGTGTTTGGTCAACCACCTGGACCTTCGAGACACCAGGTAAGTATGAGAGAAATGAAGGTGGCTTCTGTCCATACATCGCTTCAAAAGGAGTCATGCATGTATCTGTATGGTATGAAGTGTTGTACCACCATTCAACTAGGGGTAACCATTGAGCCCACTGATTTTTCTTTTCTGAGGCAAAACACCTCAAATATGTTTCCAAACACTTGTTGACAACTTCCATTTGACCATCATCTTGGGGATGATAAGCTATTCTAAGATGCAATTGGGTGCCTTGTAGCTTGAACAGTTCTTGCCAAAAATTGCTTGTGAAAGTTGGGTCGCGTTCGGAAACAGTAGAGTGCGGCATGCCATGAAGCTTGAATACCTGATCCATGAAAATTCGAGCCATCATGGATGCTGTAAATGGGTGTTGAAGAGAACATAAATGAGCATACTTGGAAAGGCGATCAACAAACACCATGATGACTGATTTATTTCCTAATTTCGGTAAGATGGTAATAAAATCCATAGAGATATCCCTCCAAATAGCAGGTGGAATCAGAAGTGGTTGTAGTGTGCCCGAAGATTTGACTGTTTCTCCCTTGTTGCATTGACACACATCACATTCAACGAAAAAATTATGAATGTCTTGTTTCATACCATCCCAGAAAAAAAGAACGTTTGACCCTGTCATAGGTTTTGGTGAACCTTGAGTGCCCCGCTGTGGGTGTAGCATGGAGATCAGAAAGTACCGTGGATTTAATCTTTGATTGTTTACTTAAATATAAACGACCTTTGTATCGAAGCTCATCATGGAGCCAAGAGTACCCTGGGGAATCTGGAGCATTGGACTACAATTTTTGGACCAGATGCAAACTTTTGGGATCTTGTAGCCATTCCTGACGAACGACTTGGAGCCAATCTGGTACAATGAAGGAAAGAAAAAAAATGGATCCTTCGTCTTCATATTTTTGGGAAAGTGCATCTGCAACGACATTGTCTTTTCCTTTCTTATAAATGATCTCATAATCATATCCAAAGACCTTAGTCACCCATTTTTGTTGCTCCGGGGAAGAAATGCGTTGTTCCAAAAAACACTTGAGGCTATGATGGCGTGTCTTAATTTGGAAGCGTTGCCCCAATAGATAAGGGTGCCATAGATCAACGACATGCAGAATAGCCAACATTTCCTTTTCATAGATTTATTTTCCCATATTTCTTTCAGATAGTTGCTTGCTGGTAAAGGCCAAAGGCCGACCCTCTTGCATAAGGACAAGACCAATTCCTTTCCCCAAAGCATCACATTCCAAGACAAAGGTCTTTGTGAAATCAAGAAGGGCCAGGACTTGAGTGGCGCACATGGCCATATTCAAGGTTTGAAAATCTTGAGCAGCGACTGGGGTCGAAGTGAAAGAGTTCTTTTTTAGGAGGGCAGTGAGAGGTGCTGCAATCTTTCCATAATTCTTAACAAAATTGTGGTAATAACCTATTAAGACCAGAAATCCAAGCAATCTTTTGAGAGTATTTGGGTGAGGCTAGTCTTGCATAGCTTCAATATTTTTAGGATCCACCCTGGCGTCGTCCTTTCCAACTAGATGACCCAAGTACTCTACTTCTGAGGTGCCAAAAACACATTTAGACTGTTTCAGGAAAAGTTGGTGCTGAGAGAGTAGATGGGGAACTTGATCCACATGAGCAAGATGGTCTGTCCATGTTTTTCTATAGATGAGGATATCATCAAAGACACATTCATCAGGACACATTCGCCAAGAACCTTCTTTCTTCAGGACCATGACCACATGAGAAGAGTAGGGGCTCGTACTAGGGCGAATAACGCTTGCATTAAGGAGTTCCTTGACAATTTTCTCAATTTCATTTTTTTGGGAAAAGGGGTGACGAAAGAAATGGATATTGGGAGGAAGGCTTCCGTGTACAAGGAGAATGGAATGATCATGAACACCACGGGAAGGAGGGAGTCACTGGAGAGTGGAAAATACCACTTGATGTTTAGAAATGATGGCTTAGAGGTCTTGCGGCACTGAGAGTGTCTTTGTTGCTTGTATGGCATGGAGTTGGGAAATAACACCAGAATGACCTTTCTTGAGCAGTGTTTCCATGCGATGGGAACTAATGATCTCAGGTGAACCGATGGTGATGCCTTGGAACTTATATTGGTGGCCCTCCTGGTCAAATTGCATGGTTAATTACTTGAAATCCATGAGAATGGGACCCAAAGTCCTTAGCCAGTTTGCACCCAACAGAATTTCACAACCACCCATGTTGATAGAAAACATATGAGATTTTAGGTGGTAGTCACCAATTTGGAGATGCACATTTTCACAACGCCCTCCACATTTCATGGAGCCACCATTGGCAATCATGATTTGGAAATTATTGATGACATGGATGTAACAATTGTTGATACTGAGAGGGGGGTGAATCAATATCAAGTACAATTAAAAACCTTTTTCAACTTATACTTAAACCATTCAACTATATCCAATAAGCAATGAACAATAGTATAAGAGTTACATCAATACACCACAATACACCATGCACAATATATGAGAAATAATCAATAATTATTGTTCAAGGGAAGTAATGACTTCCAAAGGTAGCTACAACTTCCAAATGTAAAGGGAGGGATAAAACTACAAGAGGAAGATACAATCCTTCAATATCAAGAGAGAGTTGAACTCTCCAGCCTTGCCCCTTCCTTCCACCCAAGAATATATAAGAGATAATAAAACTTTACATTAAATCATCACCATCAACCAATCATCACATAAAACCTGATAATGCTTCCTGAGACTTCTTCAATTTCTACAATTCTTCAATTCTTGG
>SNQJ01S0137711.1:1458-13185 GCA_010110895.2 Picea sitchensis | reverse complement strand
GCTTATTATCTGATATTATCTCTTTTTCAAGGCGTTGAGTACTTTTATTGAGGTTTTTCTATGCTATATTGATGTTTGGTTCTTAACATTGATGAGGGTAGTTAGATGTGGAACTTTGTACAAGCTATTGGGAAGCACTTATACCGGTGGGTGTAATATTTCTATTGTCACTGAGAAGATAAATAAAGAAGACAATACCCATATTGTCCTTGGAAAGAATACCATGCTATGGCATCAAAGATTGGGACATATTGGGGAAAAGGGCCTTCAAACACTACACAGTAAAGGTATGGTTGAAGGTATGTCTAAATGCACCCTGGATTTTGATTTTTGTGAACATTGCATATATGGTAAACAAAACCGAGTAAGATTCCCATCTGGTGCTACAAGGGCAAAGGGGATCTTAGAGTTGATACATAGTGATGTGTTTGGACCTGTGCCTATTCCGTCACTAGGTAAATCTATGTATCATGTTTCATTTATATATGATTTCTTAAGGAACACATCGATTTATTTTCTTAGGAATAAATCTTATGTATTTGATAAATTTAAATAGTTTAAGGCTCTTGTAGAAAATTGGACAGAAAAGAAAATAAAGGTGTTGAGGACAGATAATGGTGGAGAATTTTATGGGAATTAATTTGAAGAGTTTTGTAAGAAGTGCGGTATATCAAGGAATAAGACTACTCCATACACACCTCAATAGAATGGGGTTGTAGAAAGGATGAACAAGATGTTGATGGAAAAATCAAGGAGCATTCTCAGTGGTGCCAAGTTAGGACAATAATTCTGGGCAGAGGTAGTGGGCACTGCATGTTACTTGGTAAATAGATCACCCTCATCAACGTTGGTGGAAAAAAATCCACATGAGGGATTGAATGGTAAGAAACGATCTCTTGAACATCTCAGAGTGTTTGGTTGTGATGCTTATGTACATGTTCCAAAGGAAAATAGAAGTAAGTTGGATAATAAAGCTGAAAAGTGTATCTTTATTGGTTATAAATATGGTATGAAAGGTTATAAGCTTTGGAACCTAGAAACTAAGAAGACTGTTTATATTCAATATGTTTTTATTGAGGTTAAAGATGTTTTGAACAAAGAATTCCTACCAAGGAAAGAAGAACCTAAGAAAATAGAGTTTGAGCTGGATGATGCAAAATATGAATCAACAGAAGAGGATGAATAAGAAGAAGAATAAACTCATACTCCAATATTGAGGAGATCAATGAGGGAAAGAAGGAAACTAGAAAGGTATAGTCCACCTGATTTTCATGCTAATTTTGATTTATTTATTACTGATGATGATCTCAATACTGTCAGGGAAGAAGTGATTTCAGAGGATAGTAAACTCTGGAAGAAGTTCATGGTTGAAGAGATGGATGCCTTGGATAGTAATGAGGCATGATATCTATTTGATTTGCCAACTGGAAGAAAGGCCATTGGTAGAAAATGGGTGTTTAAGAAGAATTTGAATGCATAAGGTAAAGTGGAGAAATACAAAGCTTGATTAGTAGAAAAAGGTTATTCCCAGGTAGAGGGAATTGACTTTGGTGAAAATTTTCTCTTGTTGCCAAGTTAACTTCTATTAGATTTATTTTATCTATTGCTGCTGCTTTTGATTTTGAAGTAGAAAAGATGGATGTGAAGAAAAAAATTATACACGGGGATTTGGAAGATGAAATCTACATGAAGCAACCATAAGGATTTGCAGTGAAGGGAAATAAAGAGTTGGTATGTAAGATAAATAATTCACTATATGGTATGAAGAAATCACCTAGGATGTGGTGCCAAAATTTTGACACATACATCTTTGGAATGGGATTTGTAAGAAGCAGGGCTGATCATTGCGTATATTCTAAGCAGGTTGGTAATCAGTTAATTTACATAGTGTTGTATGACATTGACATGTTGATGGTAGGAAACAACATGGATGTTATCAAGGAGGTGAAATCACAACTATCCTCCAAATTCTCGATGCTGCTAAATTCATTTTGGGAATGGAGATCAAAAGAGATCGCGTTAACAAGAAACTCTGGTTGAATCAAAGAAAATATGTCGAAATGATATTGCAGAGGTTTAATATGTAGGAAAGTAAACCATTCAAGGTTCCTATTCATATAGGTGTAAATTTATCTACAGATTAATGTCCCAAGACATAGGAAGAAGAAGAAGACATGTCCCATGTTCCATATGCTAGTGTAGTTGGCAGTTTGATGTATGCAATGGTATGTACTAGACCAAACATTTCACATGAAATGGGAGTTTTGAGAAGGTATATGTAAAAACCAGAGAAGGAGCATTAGACAATAATAAAGAGGGTTTTCAGGGATTTGCGTGGCACTTCTAGCTATGGATTGTGCTACGAAAGAAGACTAGGATTAGACGGAGTATTAGACATACATGGGTTTGTTGATGCAGACTTGGATGGAGATCTAGATCATAGAATATCTACAAGTGCGTATGTGTTTAACATATTTGGAGGAGAAATAAGTTGGCTGAGAAAAAGACAGGTTGTAGTGGAACTCTCAACTACATAAGCTGAATACATGACATCCACTCATGCATGCAAGGAAGCAATATGGTTACATAGATTGTGTTCAGGTATTGGGTTGGTACAACAAGAAGTAAGGTTAGATTGTGATAGTCAGAGTGAAATATTCCTGACAAATAACACAACTTATCATTCAAAAACAAAGAATATTGATGTTCAATATCACTTTTTGAGAGACATGGTTGATGCCAAGAAGGTGTTGGTGAACAAGGTTGACACTTTGAAGAATGTTGCATATTCATTAACAAAGTCTGTGACCACAGAGAATTTCTCTTGCTGTAGATAAATAATGGGAATTTCTACCCTGACTTGTTGACTATGTAATCTTGTGACCCCCTATATGCAAAGAAAACAACAAGTGGGAGAATTTTGGGTAGGTGTTATATTCTTTTCATGTGTGTGGGGGGTGCGTTAGATTTGACGATTGCATCTGAAGATCCCATATAGTAGTGCTATTTATTTTGTGTGAACCAGGCTCTTTCCTAGGGGGGTCCCAAGGGGGGAAGGAGTGCTCCCCCTTGGTTATGTGGATCTTTTGGGGTAGCGCCCCAAAATTTTATTTTTGGGTGTTTTTTCTAGATTAGCGTTTTTTGCTATTTTAGTGGTTTTGTAAATTAATCCCAGATTAAGGGATTAGGGTTTTGGTAGCTACAAAATACCTAAATATTGTGTATATATTGTATTACAAATGGTGAAATTAATGCAATGAAGAGTTGAGAGTTGCGGCTCCAAGGAAGGCTGGTTTTCTCCTGGTTAAAGGTTTCTAGCGTAAATCTCTATGTACTATGTGTATGAGCCATTGATTAATTTCTGTCTTTTGCTTAGAATATGTATGCATTGCTTTACTTCACATGTTTAGAACTTACATATTGTATATTTTTTCATCTCAAACAATATTTTGACGATGATACCATAACCTTGTGATTTTCAACCTCCACATGTCCCTCTTACATACAACGATTCATATAAATGGGGTAAAATGAAATAATAAAGGGAAATGGTAGCTAAGATGGACTATATGACTAAATTAACACTTGGGACACTTCCAATTAATTAGTTATCCCTATCCTTAGCATGTTGCTCGAGGGTAAAAAATCATTGTAAGAAGTGATCGTCGTCGGAAGATCACAAATCCATTGCATGTTTCAAAAGGGATTGTCCCTATCAATTCTCCCAAAAACGACATTATCATAGGAAATTTCCACAATAGAACCTCATGACCTCTGTCGATACACCAATGGTAATAAGTGAAGAGCTACCCTCACAAATTCAATGAAAACTGTACGAGTCTGACCAGGTCCAAGATATATAATACACCAACATTTATTACATAGGTTAAGGGAGGAAACTGTAAAACATAAAACTTATCATAGAGGATTAATTGACTTATTACTATACCTCTAAAACTTGTGAAAGTGTAAGTTCCCACATTGCGATTGCATAATTAATTCAAAATTTTCCAAATCCTTTAGCGAACATGTATGTATACTATATGCTTTGAGTCTAATGTCTTCTTTGAGTAGTTCGAAGGTAAACTAATTTTGGTCTTTTATGGAACAACAAAAAAAGGAAATGAGATGTCCCATGTGCTGACTAGAAGAGAAAGGAACTTGGGAGAAACTGATCCTGCACCTGTCGTCACCCTAAAATCTCTCATGATTATAGACACCCATTTCACAGATGTAAGAGAACACTCACCCAGGTACTATGAAATTTATCGAATATTCCAAAATGAGGATTATCGTTTTGACGATGAGGATATAGATGAATAACAAAACACCGAGAAAAGTGGTATTCATACTCTAGAAGCCCGCCCAATGTTTTTTCCCTATAATGATGCTCCTAGATGGTGCTTCACCCATCTGCAAAAAGAATCAACTATTATCGTCAATGAGTAAAAAGTTCCAATCGCCTCCTTGAAACCCTCAAATATCAGAACAAAATACAAAACCCTTGAACCCATAATATCATTAGATGAGTCATTTTTGGACAAGTTTGAGGTGGATTATAAATATTTCGATGAGCTAATGGAATATTGGTTCATCAGAGAAGAAAGACCAGTTAAAGAAGGATAAATATATATTCCCACACTGTACTTGAAAAGACCATACTAATTACTCAACACAATGATCTGCAGGCTATATGGTGAATAAACCAACACCCACTTCAGAATGGAATGGTTTTCTACGTCTTATACTTTGGTAAATATCGAACATGTATTTAATTGGGAAACCATCCTATCTTACAACATATTCCACATAGAAAAGGTAGCTACATGTATGAAAATCTGTAGTTTCTATATGTCAACATATTTGATTGATGCAATATGTTCTACACATAGATTTCTTTCTTTTTAATGGAGTTGGAACCCCAATCAACCTCTGATTTATATCTATCTCTCTTATATGTGGGATGTACAAAATACATATCTACAACATATGTGATTACTTTCTAGCGCCTCTGTAAAGAGTGATTTTCAGAGTCTATCCAGACAGGATATCCGAAGGATTTATTACATCCCTAAAAGAAATAGGGGATTGGTATATGAATAAACATTATACTCACATCAGGGTATATGGGAGCACTGGACCACCACATCTGTTTCCCAAATATGTACAAGACAAATTGTTGGCTAGGGAGGTTGCATACCAGAGGGTAGAAAAATGGGTCACTTCCTACTTATCAGAGAAAAACTAAAAGTATTGGCCAAATTTTCCATTGCATATAGGGAAGAATAATTTGTCAAAAGAGCCACACACTAAAAAGGAGGCAGAAACCCTTAGAGACGTATGTATGTGCACTTAGAATTTGGAAGGACATGACCCCCACAATGTAGTGTATGACCATATGAAGTTAGTCAATCTGACATCCCAAATTGTTCATCAACCAAAATTTGCAGAAGACCTCTTCAAACGAGATTTTTATTTTATTTTATGAAGTAGTAGAGAGATTATAGAGGGAATCATCCAAGGAAAACCTACAAAAAACAGAATATGAAGAGATATCTACAATGAGAGAAAAATTCAAAGTGATAATAGAAAAGGAAAAAGAGAAAATAAAGGATAAATAAAAGGAGAAGGTACATAAAGCCGAAGACAGAGCAAGGAAATCCAGAGAAGCATAGGAGAGATAAAATAAATAAAATAATGTTGAGAAGAGTGTGAATAAGGATAAAAATCAAATCCCTGAGTAGAGTGGCGATGAAAGCCAAAGGAAAAATGAGGAAGAAAATAAAACCAGAGAGGATGTGGAATCTGAAGGAAAAAAGAATACAACCGAGTCACAAGAAAAAACATGAGAAAAGGTAGAAATGGAAAAGGAAAAGAAACTGAGTGAACCAAGAAAAGTAGTAGAAAACCCCAACACAAGTATGGTCATTATTCCCCTTAAGGAATGCACACCTCTAGAAACAATCCCAATTAATATCTCATTCACATCTCTAGGATTAAGAATATAAGGTGTTGTAGTGGCTATAGGAGAATACTATTACATCCATAAGACCAAGGCCATTGAGAACATAATGACCTAGAGGAAAAGAGAAGAACCAGACTCAAGACAAGAATATTTTGAAAGAATAATTAAATGGAAGGTAGGTAAAGATGTGAAGGAATATGCTATAACATCAACATCAATACTTAATGCATGTAACATCCCCACTGTAATCCCCAGTTTAAATTATTCTTATGTAGATATAATATGTGGCTACGACCAAGCGATGTAATATGTAAATTTGTATTTCCTTGTTTTATTAATAAAATGTGATGCCAATTGCTAACGGGACACGAAAAAGAGATGGGGGATGAATTAATCCATAAGAGGGGGGAGTGTCTAGGATAATGGCCAACAGGGGTGCAAGGGGGAAATACCCATGTATATTAATCTAACCCATTTTCCTAAAATTGTTATTTGTATACGAACCTTCCAATTTCTGATTGAGTGTTCCCAAAGGCAATCATCAAATACATGTAAGAGGGTGTGTGTGAGTGTTCACAACTCAAAGTTATTGAGCACATGGGGGTTGAGTACAATCATCTTGGGGAAGAGTGTGAGTCAATAAAGGAAATCCAAAGAGAGGATATTTGTATGGGTTGGGAGAATTTTTTTATACATGGAGTTTTGATGCATGAGGAGCAAGTAGAGAGGAAGAAACAAAGTTTGAAGTTAGTGCAACCATGGAGGGAAATGTTTTGAGAAAGCTAAAGTGTATTGGAACATATTGGGAGCTGGAAACTGAAGAGATAGGTTGTCAGGCCTGAAGAGTGAACTCCTGTGTGAATTTCACTACAAACAACACATGTTTCTATTGGTTTGTTGGTAGTCTTCCTAGCAACAAGATCCTTTATTTCCCAGCTAAGATATTCCTAGCTACCTGTGATAGAAATACCTTGATAAAAAAATGGAACATTTCTTGGGTTAATCATGATAAATGGATGCCACATCCCTTGGGTTATCCTTGATAAACTAATGGTGCATTCCTTGGGTTGGACAGGTCAAGAGGAAGAGAGATGGTGAAAAATCGGGATAGCTGTAGGAGAATATCAGTTGGGTTGTGAGCTTCATGAGTTGTGAGTGGACTGTGAGTGACCACGCTTTTTTGTGGATTACTAGCTTAAGCTCGGGGGTGACTGGCTATTGATATTTGGAACAATCAGTCTATGGTTGGGTGGAATGTTCGTCCCAAATATCTAGTTGAAAAAATCTTGTTTAAATATAAGTGTTTTATCTTATTGTTGAGTTATTTACATGTATTATTGATGTGCATGAACTCTACGTAAATGAGAATGATTTATATGCTATTGTAATGAGTTGCTTAGCTGCATTTCATGTTGATTATTAGCATGTTTTATATGCATCTATTTTATGGTTGTAGACAGTAGCTAGATCTGTTTTAATTTGTAGATGAAAGCTATAGGAAATTAGTTAACTATAAATGAATCAATTTAATTAGAAAAAAAATCATTTTTTATGAGTATTCCACACCATAATGTCCCTTGGTTGGGATGGGGGACATTACATTATGTTATCAGAGAGTTTGGTTCAAACACCGGACTTGGATGTGCTTGAACCAACTGCAAATTCATGAAATTTGATGTTACAGATTTTGTTGGTGACGAGTTTGGGGGAAAATGGAGAAGAACAAAGAGAAATCCTCAATTCCGTGAGTGAAATCTGAGTTTTAATGACTTTGGATGGTTTGATATGGTTAATGGAGAAGAACATTGAAGTTGCAGATTGAAATTCAACCTGGAATGGTCAAAATTCAAGTTTTAATGGATTCTTGTAGAGTTACAGGAAGTTTGGAAAATCGACAACCGAGATCATGTTTGATCTCAAGATCGATGGTCGAGATTCACTTAAATAAAATAAAAATAAAAATCTTAAAGGTTAGACTGTTTGGAAGGTTGATCAAATCAATGGATGAGATTCAATTTTAGCGTTTGAAGGTTGAAGGAGATTGATAGTTCATATTCTCTTAGACTGTGATCCAAATTTTTCTAAGTGAGAAGTTCGATAGTAGAATCCCCTGATGTATGAAGGTCATATCAATGAGTTTGGTGGAGTGTTGGAAATTTTCCCAGAGAAACCGCCAACGGACGATGGATAGATTGATTGGAATGATGAAGAGTTTGGTTCGACCATAAGACATCTCTGACTGTTGATGATTGATAGTTGGGGGTTAGTCGAATGCTGCAAAGTATTTTCAATCATCGACAAAAGTCACCGATGGTCGGGTGTCGATCGATTCGGTGAAGTGTTTCAAATCGAATAAGAGAAATCGTCGATCTTCAAGCGTCAAATGATTCAGTGAGTTTTTCAGTTTGTCCAAGAGAATTGATCGATGAATTATAGAAAAAATAGGATGATGATGTTAGCAGTTTCCACGTCAGCCAACAGAATTGGTTGATGGTCAGGTCGATTGATTTTGGAAAAGTGTTCGACAATTATCGGGGATCGTCTATCGTCGATCAATGATGGTCAGGCGTCGATCAACGATGGTCAGGCATTGACCAAAGTTGTTGGGAGATTCATTTGCTACTGACTATCACTGAAAACTAATGACCGATGACTATGTCGACTGGTTTGGAGTTGTATGCAAGTCGGTCATCGGGGAGTTGCACCAATGGTTGACGGTTGCATCGATAATTGGGGAAAAATGATGTGTGCGTCCAAAGGATGATGCCAATCGCTGATGGGCGACAAGGTAATATCAAAGGTTGTTGCACATCATGATTTGAGATAAAAAATTGAGATTTAAAGAACTGTTATAGTAGTAAAACAGTTTAATTTCTATAAAATGTTGTGGTTTTTGAAGGTCATTAACTTGCAGGGCAATGTTGAGGCTCTAAACGACATTTTTAGCAAGTCAAAACCCATGAGAACATAGTGTACAAAGTTACACTTTGTATTTCCAGCTCAAATAAAAGAACTTGGAGAGAGATATCGAACAAGCTAAATGGTTCTCAAATCAGAGCTTGTATGAGAAAGTTATAGCCAAAACAATGAGGGTATAATTTTTCCACCAATATTACTTCCAGAGGGCATAAATCCATGCTCAGAAGTCCGTTTGGGGCACATAAGCAGTCAATGGAAAAATTATGACCCATAGAAGCTAGCAGTGGAGTCAGATTTTTGTTACGGGTTCCTGAAAAATGTGCAGGAAGAGAAACAAGATTCATGTAGCATACATGAGTAAATTGAATAAAATAGACTAAACTTCTCTGGACCATAACTCTAAGCTAGGAGCTCAGATTTGAGAAAACAAATAGTCGTTGGAAAGGAATTGAGGAGTAGAATACATATTTAAACCCAAAATTTTGATTTGGGCAATTAAATTTCTCATAAATTAATAAATAGATTTCTGTAGCAATAAAAAGAGTGGAATTGCAACATGTAATTGTTGTAACATTTCACTCAGAATTCAGATTGAGGCATGAGTATAGTCGTTGGAAAGATGTTTCAGGGAGGAATGCATCAAGAAAATCAAAATTTGAATTGGTGCAATGTGTCATTAGTAAAATAATGAATAAATAACTTGTATTCTATATGATGAAATGTTTTATGCTATGCACATTTCTAACAATAATTATTATATGTAGATTTCTTGCAGAAATAGAGGTACATAAAAATAATTTTGGTTCTTATATGAGGACTAGAGTTATGGAAGAAGAGATAGGTAGGATCCTGTCACTATGATAATCCTACATAGGGAAGTGAATATCTATAGGGATAATAATGGAAGGATTATGAAGGCTTAGGAAGAGATACTTCAAAGTTTGAATATGTTGCATAAGAAAGTTAACAAGGATTCTGGCTCCAAGCAAACAACTAGTGATAGAAAAGTATCAACATCAAGATCCCATAGAAAAAGGGATGATCATGGAAATGATAGGAAGTTAAGAATCATGAGTATATGGAATCATTCTCCAAGGAATTCCACCATAAGAACTCATGCAAGTTTAGGGCCAGGGAGAAAACCAAGTGTGTCTCCGGTTTGGAGGAAAAGAAGAAGGAATGAGGCAAAAATATTGCAAGGTGAACTCAGGAAAATCAAGCCACCTACTTTCAATAGTGAGCACTAGAAAGGAGAAGAGGTTGAGGCTTGGCTATTGGAAATGAAAAAATATTTCCAGCTGCACGACTACCCCTCCTAGGTAGAAGCTATAATTTACGCCTACCACTTGCAAGAAAAGGAAACCATGTGGTGGGATCAACTTAAGAAAGAAAAGAACCTTGATAAGAAGATAATATCATGGAAGCAGTTTAAGGGATATGAGAATTACTATGAAAGAACGATGAAAGAGTTATTTGAAATCAAGTTGGGAACCATGACAATGGAGGAATATGAGAAGCAGTTCTTTGAATTATTAAAGTATGTTGACTTCATCAAGGATGAGAAGGTCAAAATCAAAAGGTTTCTAAGTGAGTTACCCTCCTTCTATAGTGACAAGATTCAATATGATAACCCAAATACCTTAGAGGAATCCATAAGGAGAAAATATGTCTTTATGAGCAGAATAGAGGAAGGTCAGTCTTCCAAAATAATTGTAATGATAAGATGAAAGAGAAAAATGATCAAAGGAACAATTTTTTTAAGCCACCCTTTTCAGGAATAACTCCCAAGAAAATTAGCAAGTACATTCAGCCCAAAATGAACACAAGAATGCAGATTCATTTGGGAAGAGAGAAAGGAAACAACCGATTCAATGTTGGGTATGTGAGGGAAATTGCAAGATACCAGATATATAAAATATGCAGAACATAAATAAAATGCTAGAAATGGTAGAATAACAGTAAAATATCCAGCATAATCTTCACAATACACAGTAATGATATACGAAATAGCAATAGAAAAAGCACTTTGATTCAGAAAGCAATGTTCACAGGCCTCTTCGAGGGGGAAACCTCCAGTCAGGCAGTGCTCTGTTACAATAATCTCCAAGCTAGGGTTCACATACCCTCACCCCTTATTTATACTAAATATGTCTATTAAGAGAAGCATCTAGAGGAAGATCCTTCTAGAAGCATAAGCTTCTATTAGGTCTTCTTACATTCGCCTTATTCTATTTTATTGAAAGGCCTTATTAATATTGACCTTTATTACATCCGAATACATTGATCTACCTATGTGCGGGTTAGGACATTAACATGTCCTCCCCCTTAAAAACAACCTTATCCTCAAGGCTTGAGATGTGGAAATTGCTACAGAATGGTAGCTGGTTCCCAAGTGGCATCTGTTGGAGTCATATCTTTCCACTATACTAGCACTTACTTGATGGTTCTCTAACACAGGCGATGCTCACGCTGGTCCAAAACTTCTTCTGGATGTAGCCAAATGGATCCTTCTTCAACTAACTCTGGAAGGTTGGTTTGAATTTGGCACCTAGTTCCAATCACCTTCTTCAAGTATGAAACATGAAAAACAGGATGTAGCTTTGACTGACTGGGCAGAGCTAACTGATATGCGACTTGTCCCACACGCTTGAGAACTGTGTAAGGTCCATAGAATTTGGGTGCTAGCTTCTGACACTACTTGGCCTTGAGGGAAGTTTGCTTATATGGTTGCAGTCTCAGAAACACCTGATCCCCTTCTACAAATTGACGTTCAGAGAAACCTTGATCTGCCTGCTGCTTCATTCTATTCTGTGCCATGACCAAGTTCTCTTTAAGGGTACAAA
>SNQJ01S0137710.1:0-16214 GCA_010110895.2 Picea sitchensis | reverse complement strand
TTCATCACTTGGAAACAAATATATGCTTACAGCTTCAAAAAAAAGAAACAGTTCACTCTCCTCTGGAGACAAGTCCCCAAATTCGTCTGTTGGGAACTATCGCTTGCTTGTAACCAGACCATTTTTCGTGAGAAGCTTCCACCTCCACAATGCATACTAGCCAAAATATGTAGATTAGTCTCTGAAGTATTCACGTCCAAAGCAATCAGATTTGATATGGTAGGAACCCTAGAGCAAAGTGAAGAAGATGGGATCAAATACATTCTGGGGCCCTCTCCCACAATCCATCCCTCAACCCCAAAACAAGAAATCAAGAGGCAAGGTTGGATATTACGCCTCTATGATAATGGCTTTCCCCAATGGAAAATACAACAATCCTCTTCAATTATTTTCTTTAACGGAGCTGCAGCAAGTAATCTAGGGGCGATAGGTGCGGAGGGAGTCATCTTCGACTCCGATGGACAAAATATTGTGGATTACTCCTGGGGACTTGGGAAGACCACTAATAATAAAGAGGAAAGTCTTGTTGCATACATGGGACTCCAAATTTCTCAATCAAGAAATATCCAAACCCTCACTATTCTTGGAGACTCTGAAATAATAATAAGGGATATCCTTGGAAAATCAACCTCTTCCACCCAATTCTCCAGTGGCCTTCACTCTCAAATTAAAACCCTGAAATGACAATTTTCCAAGATCCACTTCTTCCATATCCTTCGCTCTCATAATATGAAAGTTGATCGCTTAGCTAAATCATCAAAGAATATGTAACAGGATCAACTCTTTATCAATCAAAACGCCTCTCATGCCTGGATTCCTTAATTATCACCATCTTCGATGTATCCCCTTCACAACTCTGGACATATCCTCTTAGAAATATAACCCATACCTACCCTCCTCCCTTTTTCTCGTCCTTCCTGACTACCCCTTCCCCCTTTCTTCTTCCCCTTCTTTCTACCCCTTCCCTCACCCTCACCCTCCTAATATGTTTCCTCGCCTGGACTCTCCTTCCTCCCACCGCCTCGTCACATGACCTCATCCTTCATGTGAATGCCCCACGTCCTTCCTCCCTGTGCCATCTCCTCCACCTCCCATTCCACTTCTTAACTCATCGGCGCTTCTTTAGTACTCTATGATGCCCCTCCCAGCTCCCATGGTGTCACTTCCCCTGCTCTTCTTTGTGTGATTTCTCGTGGGTAATTCTTGTTCCTTGTTCCATCAAGTGTGTGCAGACGCTCCCTCTCTCGCAATTATCGTTAACCTTGTGTCCCCATTCTGATTACATTTTTCATTTCTACAACGAATTCCAGAATGGCTCGCTTATGTGCCCTCCCATCATGTGGCGGAGATCCAAAGCCCCTTGCACTTGCTCGTCCTGCATCTCGGAGGAATTGAAGGAGAAATTATGCACTCTGTGCTTGGATGTCAGGCGCGCAGAAGAACGAACAGACTCTCATTTCAGGGACTTCCAAAGGGAAAACCAGGGGTTGCGGGATGAAGTAGCCAATTTGCAGGGTCAATTACATCAGCAAGAACTCAGGAATAATCAAGAGCTCGCAATTGCACTAGGAAAATTGGAGAAATGGCACAGCAAATGGTAAATCCTTTAAACCTTCCTCAACATCCAATGAATTCCAATGATTCAGTAGGGTCAGGGCTTCCCTCAACCTTCCACTCAGCAGCAAGCAAAGAGCACCCTCTGGTACCTCCTGCTACAACGATGGTTCCAGTCTGGTCGAACCCAGGAGAAGGAATTCATCACCCTGATGCTAATCCAGCAGCATATCCAGCAAACCTCCAGGAGGACCCAACAGTTTTCCAAAACTTTTAGATAGGTTTTTGATGAATTGCAAATTTTTGCTCATTTTGTTTACATATGTAGTCATTTTTACATGGCAAATCAATAGCTCCTTTTGGACTGGTTTTCACCACCATAATTAGTATACAACAGAAAGTCAGTTTTCTAGGAGAAGAAGAGAGAACCCATTACTCTACTTTATGTGATCTGGGGAAGTTAAAATTTCTTTTTTTAATATAAAATCCCAATCGTTTATGTTAAAAAAAATAACTTTAACTTTATTAATTAATATATTATTAATAACTTTAATCTTAATTTTAATTGAAATAACTGTAACTTTATTAATTAATGTGTTGTTAATATTTCTAACCCTAATTTTAATATGAATAACTTTAAACTTAATTTTATCCTAACCTTAACTCTAATAATCAACATTAACAGTAATTATTAATTTGAAAAAGTAAGAAATTAAAGTAAATCAATAGCAAACAAACTTATAATATGGTTACCCCATATTATTAATATTAATTAATAAATAAATCTTAGGGTTATTAATATCTCTAACCCTAATTTGAAAAAGAATAACTTTAAACCTAATTTTATCTTAAACCCTAATTCCCATAACCACAAACCGTAATGCCAAAAACTATAAGTCTTAAACCTAAATTGGTGATCGATAAACCTAAATTGTTCATTGCCAAAAATTGTAAATCATAAACCTAAATCATAAATTTAAATCGTAATTAGTAGATCAAAACCTAAATCAAACAATAAATCGTCCTTCTCTTTCCTTGCATGTGCTCCAATGCATTGGTAATCCCTTGCTTGTGCTCCAATGCTTTGAGTCCCTAGGAACCCCTTGCTTGTGCTCCAATTCTCCGAGTCCCTGGGCAATCCCTATACAATAGCACTCTATGGTAAATATCAATGCGAGCTACCATCAGTGCGTAAAAGATATGTGAGGAAGTGAATATGGTGAGCTTTGACACCTTCCATCCATCATTTATAGCTACTCAATCGTGTCTAAACATTACCCTAATTATAACCTCCACTTCATGGTTGAATTACAAGCTCCATAAAGACTGTTTAAAGGAAAAGGTTGCAGTTCTATTTGGATATTACAAATAAAATATTTGATGAATGTATAACCTCCACTTCATGGTTTCATTACAAGCTCCATCAAGATTGTTTAAAGGAAAAGGTTGCAAATCTATTTGGATATTACAAATAAAATATTTGAGTAATAAAGGTTGCAGTTTTTATTTGGATATTGAAAATAAAATATTCGAGTAATAACGGTTTTCTTATGATTAATTTTTTTTTTAATTTTTAAAAAATCAATATTACAAACTTTCATAAAAAAAAAAAATGAAAAAAAAAAATATTTAGAAAACATACAATTATTTATTATATATTGTTTTTGGGTTGTTAACCAAGTGGAAAACAAATCAAGAAAACACAAAAATTAATGCAAAAATCACAATAAATTTGGATGTAATTCATTAAAATTTAATGAAAAATTTAAAGTCAACTTTTAAGATATATAATTTTGTTAATATAATTTTTTTATAAAGATCAAATTCAAATTTAATGTAGATTTAAGTAAACTTTTAAACTATATAATTATGTTAACATAATTTTTACAAAGATAAAATTTAAACTTGATTTAAATTATTAAGTCAACTTTTAAGTTATATAATTTTTTAACATAACTTAAATAAAAATCAAACTCAAATTTAATGTAAATTTAAATCAACTTTTAAAGTATATAATTTTGCTAATTAAAAATCAAACTCTAATTTAATGTACATTTAAGTCAACTTTTAAAATATATAATTTTGTTAATATAACTTCTACAAAAAATCAAACTCAAATTGTCAAACTTTTAAGTTATATATTTTTTTTTACATAATTTTTATAAAAATCCATAATAATGACTTATTTTAATGTTTTTCCAAAATATTATAATATGTTTAATTTTGAGTTCTAACAAAATGCAAATTCTCGACCCGGTTGGAAGATGATGGCCTCAAACCCTCTCAAAACGAAGGTTTTATAGAGAAAAAACCGCATCTCATAAGGTTTTTGAATTAACGGACCAGACCAATTGGCTGGCTTTTAGATCTTGCCGCTTTAGGGCATGGGTGGTCGTCTTACTTCTTGCTTGATCGATAAAATATTATAATATGTTTAATTTTTTCAATAAATTAGAATTTAAGTCATAAAATTTAATGTTTTTCCAAAATATTATAATATGTTTAATTAAATATTATAATATGTTTAATTAAATCATAGAATTTATTAATAAAAATTATATATAAAAAAAAAATAATATAATGTGTTTGTATAAAAATAATTTAAAAAAAATTGAACAAAATATTATAATACGTTAAATTTTTTCAATAAATTTTCAATAAATTATAATGTGTTTGTATAACAGCGTGAGTGGGCATAATGGTTAAGAACATGTGTTTCTTCTTAAGAGGCCACAAGTTCAAATCCAAAGGGGGGTAGGGTATGTATACCTCTGTAGACTTTACCAGACAAATCGTTTTCACATGACCTTTGAGAAATGTCAAGTATGGAAAATTTGGCCAACAAAAGTCAACCAAACTCGATATGACATTACCCTCAATAAACATTGCAATGCAATGAAACCATTAAGCAATGCAACAATTTGACATAAAGTTAGCCAAGATGAATGTAGAAATGTCATTATTGTCAGGTGTAGACAACTATAATTAACCAAATTGAACTATAGTGAAACATAGTTAACAACTGTCAATATAGTCAATCATGGTCAACCATAATTGTCAAACATATTCAAAATTCTATTATTATTTGAGGAGTTATCATTCATATATTATATATACTCATACAATCAATGAGATAACCATTAAGGAACATCATAATCCAATAATCCAATATTATCAAGAAAAGTGTTGCAATACGAGAAAACATTCACCATTCAAGGTGACATAACCCTAATGATCAACACGATGCCGCATGATCATTTGGGAACATAGTTGTTTGACATAAGTCCAATGAAGACGAAAGTTGCAATTTCACATAACCTTTGAGGGATGTCATCTATAGCAAGCCAAAGTCAACCAAACTTGATTCAACATAACACCCTTGATAAATGTCACAATGCAAAAAAACCATTAAGGAATTCATTAAGAATGTCACAGCCCAACAAAACCATGGATGAGCATTGCAATCTGACAAAACCCTTAAAAATATCACAATGTGACATCACGTTTGATCAATGTCACAATGTGAAAAAATCCTAAATGAGCATCGCAATGTGACATGACATTTGATGAATGTCAGAATGTTACATAGCCATTAATGTGGCAACTTGATTGTCACAATCCGAAATAACCATTAAAAAACACAGCAATTTCACGTAAAGTAAGCCAAAATGAAAGTCACAATCTGACATTACCATTGGAGAATGTCACAACCCAACATAACTCTTGATGAATGACACAATGTGACATAGTTGTTGTCACGGAAAGATGAATGTCACAATCCAAAAATACCATTAACGAATGTCACAATTTGACATAACCCTCAATCAATGTCACAATGTGACAAAATCCTTTATGAATGTCATAATGTTACATCACATTTCATTAATCTCAAAATGAGACAAAACCCTACACTACATTCATTAATTAATTAATGTCACAATCTGTCATCGCCATTAAAGAATGTCACAATGTAACATAACCCTTCATGAATGTTTCAATGAGACAAACACTTAATGAATGTCACAATGTGACATCACATTGGATGAACATGACATTTCAACAAAACCCTTAATGAACATTGCAATGTGTTATGACATTTGATGAACACCACAATATGACATATCCATTTACGTGGCAGTATGGATGTCATAATATGAAATAAGCATTTATGAATGTCACATTCCAACATAATCGTTGATGAACATCAAAATGCAACAAAATTGTTAATAAGCATCGCAATGTCACAAGACATTCGATGAAGGAAACAATGTGTGAATATGCATTAACATGAGAAGATGAATGTTAAAATATGAAATAACCACTAAGGATTGCAACAATTT
The DNA here is from genome assembly GCA_010110895.2 of Picea sitchensis. Taxonomy (NCBI): domain Eukaryota; kingdom Viridiplantae; phylum Streptophyta; class Pinopsida; order Pinales; family Pinaceae; genus Picea; species Picea sitchensis. The sequence goes on along the minus strand of SNQJ01S0137710.1, from coordinate 10,320 downwards.
CACATAAAGAACATTGCTTAACCAAACTCAACCACAATAAACCGTGTTTAACCAAGGTGAACCATGAACGTTATGAAAAAATTAATGTGGCATCACCTTTGATACACTCTGCAACATCACATAAATATTGATAATATTACTATACGATTAACCCTGGCCAACCAAAATGCAACATAACTCTTGAGGAACTTTACAATGCAACATATATATATATATATATAACAAGAACTGGGCAAATTTATATTAAAAAGTGTGGATAAATCCACTGTAGTACAGAAAAAGGGGTCATGAATGATCTTCAAGAGAGAGAAGCTTTGAATATTGGAATTGCTAATATAAAATTTGTGTCCATTGATTTTTGACCTTCCCTAGATATATCATAACTATTGTATCTCAAAGAATACAGTCTATACAAGACTATGTTTATATATAACGAAAACAAAACTTGACACTTGAATTTTAAAAAATTCAGCTACCCGGTTTTGTTTTGATCTTTGATTTCCCATGTTGCTCCCAAATTGGGTCTGGAAAGGGCTCGTTGAGATCTGGGATTTGATTTACTGTGGCTGAAGGTACATTCTTAGAAGCTCCCTCGGTGCTTGTTGGGGAACTAGGTTGTTGATGACTTATTTCCATCTGGTCCATTCTGCTTTGCATAATCTCCAAATTGTTGCGTTGTTCTTCGATTTGGCTCCTTTAAGTAAATATTTCATCATGGAACCTCTCAATTGGATGTTTGTGCTCAAAGAGGGTCTCGAGCTCGAAGGTTAATGTAGATTCGAGTGCTCCCATGTGGATTCGCAGCCTCTGGCACCCTGCGCACTCCATCTCAGGGTTCGTCTAGTCAAGTCCAATGATTAGTCCCTTGACTCCTTGCAAATTTGCGGTCCTTGGTGCATTGTGGTTTTCCTGTCTATTATCCATGATGTTGGTAGGGGAACAATTCTACAGATGGCTGGGTTTCTTGAGTTTTGATAGTCTGGAAGTGGAATAAGTTGGTCCCAACAAAGGCCACGAAGAGAGGATCTGAGTGAGGCAAAGAGTAAGCGATGGGTGAGGTGAAGGACAAGGAAAAGGAAACAAATAGGTTTCCCAAAAACTCCAAGGAGAGGATCTTTGAGGCACAAACAACTCTAAATAGACAATGTGAACCGGGGAGAGAGAAGGGTGAAAATGGCTTGGCATAGACTTAAATAAAATTCGCCCCAGCAAGGATGCTACCCGAAAACACTAAGATAATTCACCCCATGTGACATTCAAAACCAAAATCGTGTCAAACAGATGAATTACAACCTCTTATTGGGGCATTGTACTTGGACCCTTCAAATCTTCGAGCCTGGGACTAGATCCATCGTCACCCTGACGATTCCACTTCACTTCAGATCTGTTGCACGCTCAGCCCATCTACGTCATAACCTTTGACCTTCGCTTATCCATGAACTTAGTTGAATGAATAAGCATACCACCCTATGCCATAATGGGATCATTGTACCAGATCTCGTTAACACGGCTTGTACTTGGCCAAGGAGGTCCTATCTTTTCTGATCCAGAATCGGATCCAGGAGCCTAACAGGGCTCAAAAATGAAAGTTCTCAGAATCGGATGAAACTAATTCCATTATGACCGACTCGTTGCATTGATTCCATCCATATATTCACTTTCTCAAACAGGCGTCGTATGCGAGAGTAATCGCACTTTGACCGTTTTCCCAAACAGCTAAAAAGTATAAAAAAATCAATAGTCAAAAGGTGACATGGCACTATCTGGAGGTGACACATGGCAGTGGCAGTACAGGTGATAGGTGACTGGGCAGATGATGCACACTTGGACCAATGGCAGAATGACACTAGTCAATTTTCGGGCAAATGTGGCAGTGCCATGTGGCCCAGACATGTTCAGCCACATAGCACCCAGTCATCAGTGGAAGTGGCAAGTTTCAAAAGTTTTGGAGCCCATGGGATTCGAACCCATAACCTCTTGGAAGGAGCCAAGCTTTGGGAAATGTCCAAACAACCAACGTGCCATATTATTTCTTATTACATGAAACCCACTTTATTATATCTAAAGTGTATGTTTTAATGTATGGGCGGAAGGGGGTTGGGGCTAAGCCCCAGCCCACAGTTTATTATATGACATGTGACCATAGTGGCTAAGGGCACGTGCTCTAGATCATAACCACCAGCGCACAATTGTTAGCACCTTCCACCAAGATTTTCGGGGGCCACGGATAAGGGTGCACCCTCCGCCATAAGACCTAGGTTGTGATACCTAGTGCGAAAAGAATGGGGGATAAGCCCTCGGTTTCGGGGCTACGGTTTTTATACCCCATGTGACTTGGACTGACAGGTACCTTTGTGCACGCGTAGTGGTGGCTTGTGTTAAGCCCAGGACCCATGAATTGTGCCATACGACCAGGCATTTTCAGAGGAGAGGCCAGTGCGCAGCCCCTAAGGGGATGGCTCTTGGCCATATGACTTCATATGAACCTATTTTAAGTGCACGCGCCAAGACTATGGGGCTTAACCCATATTTTTTTGGATAAGTGGGTTTTTACCATATTTTTATGGATTTTTATTTGATTTTTATGCCTGTTAATGGAGATTTTGGCCATTTTTGGGAGATATTGAGCTCTTTTTTAGCCCAGATTTTGGGAGGAAGTTGGGGAAGGATAACCAACTTTACATCTATAAAACTAGGCCTATTTGAGGCCATGAGGGATAGTCAGAGCAGAGTTATGTTGAAGGGAATCCAAGCCAAAGCCATTTTTATGCAGGGAAGCTGTTGAGGAGCAAATGCTTGCGGGCCATTTTTGGGAGCTCCGATCATCCGTTTTGCGTGTCGTTTCTTCTAATGGGTTCTAGAGATTTGGAATAACATGACTAGATCAGTCTTGTAGCCTAATGGAACTATTGCAATGTACTTTTTGAGCTTTGAACATAAATAAAGAAGCCTCCCCCACTGAGACAAAGGCCCGGAGACGTAGGCAATTTTGTGTCGAACTCCATTATCACTTCTCTTGTTATGGTTTTTCATTCTTATTACTTCAGTTCAGATCTGTATTTTTTATTATGGCTATGATATATTCTCTCATCTTCATCCTCTTTCATTAGCTTCTTAAATGGTTAATAATCACATGCAATTAAAAACTCAACCACATTCATTAAAAGATCTTTTCGGATCATTTTCCCCTGTCAGTTGATGCCTCCATCGATCACGACTCACGTTGGAGATCCAAGTGTACCCTCCCATGGCCATTGCACGATGGATCCAGATCATATAAGGTAGAATTAAACAAGGGGGTCTAGACCTTCTTTACCCTCCACCCCTAAGGTTCCAGGAGGTCTCCCTATGGCCCTGTTCACCATTTTGTCCACTTTGGTATTATTTTCTCTCAAAACATGTAAGAAGTTTGGCTTAATTTCCTCATGGTTACACAGATTTTGTCTATAATCCTTTTTAGGCTCAATTTTTTTGGCTCAAATCCATGGATCATCATCCTTATGATTGTCTTTGAGTCGCCTACTACATTCAGGTTGAGGATTTGGCATTGCTTTGCTAGTTGGAATCCTTTAAGAAGTGCATACACCTCTTCTTTATTGTTGGTGTCGTTCATGAGATTCCAGTAGTAGTCCAAAATTAATTTTCCTCCAGGCTCGTAGAGAACCCCCCCCCCCACCTGCCTCCCCTACATTGCAACATAAATATTAAGGAATGTAGAAATTTAACAAAAAGTCGGACAAAATGAATGTCACAATCTCATATAAGAATTGAATAATGTCAAAACCCAACATAACTCTTCATGAATGTTGCAATGCAACAAAAACCTTAATGAATGTCACAATGTGACATCAAATTTGATGAAAATGACAATGCAACAAAACCCTTAATGAACATCGCAATGTGACATGACATTTGATGAATGTCTAATATGACATAGCCATTTACGTGGAAATATGGACGGATGTCAGAATCTGTAATAACCATTTATGAATGTCATAATCCAACATAATCGTTGATGAATGTCACAATCTGACAAAACTCTTTATGAATTTCACAATCTGATATCACATTGCATTAACATCACAATGCAACAAAACCCTTAATGAAGATTGTAATGTGACAGGACATTTGATGAATGTCACAATCTGACATAGCCAATAACGTGGTAAGAAAGATGATACAATATGAAATAACCATAAAGGAAAGTCGCAATGCAACGCACACCTTCAAGAACATTACAATGCAACATAAATATGAAGAAATGCAGTGATTTAACATAAAGTAAGAAAAAATGAATGTCATAATCTGTCATCACCATTGAAGAATGTCACAAGCCAACATAACCCTTCATGAATGTTACAATGCTACAAAACACTTCATGAATGTCACAATGTGACATCACATTTGATGAATGTGACAATCCAACAAAACTCTTTGTGAACATCACAATGTGACATGACATTTGATGAACACTACAATATGATATAGCAACATAAATATTAAGGAATGTAGCAATTTAACATATAGTAAGACAAAATTAATGCCGCGATCTCATATAATCATTAGATAATGTCACAACCCAACATAACCCTTCATGAATGTTGCAATGCAACAAAACCCTTAATGAATGTCACAATATGACATCAAATTTGATGAAAATGTCAATGCAACAAAACCCTTAATGAACATCGCAATGTGACATGAAATTTGATGCACGTTGCAATATGATATCCATTTCCATGGAAATATGAACAAATGTCAGAATCTGTAATAACCATTTATGAATGTCAGAATCCAACATAATCATTGATGAATGTCACAATATGACAAAATTCTTTACGAATGTCACAATTTGACCTCACGTTGCATTAACATCACAATGACGAATGTCACATTCCAACATAATCATTGATGAATGTCTCCATGTCACAAAAACCTTTATGAATGTCACAATGTGACATCACATTTCATTAGCGTCTCAATGCGACAAAACCATTAATGAACATTGTAAAATGAAAGGAAATTTGATTAATGTTGCAATATGACATTGCCATTAATGTGGCAAGACGAATATTTCAATGCAACATAAATATTCAGAAATGTAGCAATTTAACATAAAGTAAGCCAAAATGAATGTCACCATCCAACATAATAGTTAATGAATCTCACAATCTAACATAATTATTTATGAATTTCACAATGTGACATGACATTTCATTCACATCTCAATGCAAAAAAATCATCCATGAATGTCGCAATATAACATAACCATTGTCATAATCTGAAAAAAAATATTTATGAATGTCACAATGTGGCATTGCATTGCATCGACATCACAATGCAACAAAAACCTAAAGATTTCAATGTCATAGGACATTTGATGAATGTCGCAATTTGACATAGCCTTTAACATGGCAAGGTAAATGGTACAATCTGAAATAACGATAAAGGAAAGTCGCAATGCAACATACACCTTCAAGAACATTACAATGCAGCATAAATATTAAGCAATGCAGCAATTTAACATAAAGTAATCCAAAATGAATGTCACAATCTGCCATCACCATTGAAGAATGTCAGAAGCCAACATAACCCTTCATGAATGTTGCAATGTGACAAAAAACTTAATGAATGTCACAATGGGACATCACATTTGATGTTTGTGACTATTTAACAAAACCCTTTGTGAACATCGCAATGTGACATGACATTTGATGAGCATTGCAATATGACATAGCAACATAAATATAAAGGAATGTAGCAATTTAACATACAGTAAGACAAAATGAATGTCACAATCTCAGATAAGCATTGGATAATGTCTCAACCCAACATAACCCTTCATGAATGTTGCAATGCAACAAAACCCTTAATGAATGTCATAATGTGACATTGAATTTGATGAAAATGTCAATGCAACAAAACCCTTAAAGAGCATCGCAATGTGACGACGTTTGATGAACGTTGCAATATGACAGCCATTTACGTGAAAATATGGAAAAATGTCAGAATCTATAATAACCATTCGCGAATGTCAAAATCCAACATAATCATTGATGAATGTCGCAATCTGAAAAAATTATTTATGAATTACAAAATATGACAAAATTCTTATGAATGTCACAATCTGACATCAAATTGAATTAACATCACAATAAAATAAAAGCCTTAATGAAGATTGTAATGTAACAGGACATTTGATGAATGTCGCAATATAACATAGCCAATAATGTGGCAAGATAAATGGTACAATCTAAAATAACCATAAAGGAAAGTCTCAATGCAACACACACCTTCAAGAACATTACAATGCAACATAAACACAAAGAAATGCTACAATTTAACATAAAGTAAGACAAAATGAATTTCACAATTCGTCATCACCATTGAAGAATGTCACAAGCGAACATAACCCTTCATGAATGTTGCAATGTGACCAAACACTTAATCAATGTCACAATGTAACATCACATTCGATGAACGTGAAAATGCAACAAAACCCCTTATGAACATGGTCATTTATGTGGCAATATGGATGCCATAATATGAAATAATCATTCACGAACATCACATTCCAACATAAACGTTGATGAATATCGCAATCTGATAAAAAACTTTATGAATGTCACAATGTAACATCACATTTCATTAACATCACAATCTGACACAATTCTTTAGTAGTGTCATGATGTGACATGACATTTCATTAACATCAAAATGCAACAAAACCCTTATTGAAGTTTGTAACATGACAGTACATTTGATGAATTTCGCAATCTAACATAGTTATTAACGTGGCAAGTTAAATCCTACAATCTGAAATTACCATAAAGGAAAGTCGCAATGCAACATAAACCGTCAACAATGTTACAATGCAGCTTAAATATCAAACAATGCAACAATATAACAAAAAGTAATCCAGAATGAATTTCACAATCCATCATCACCATTCAAGAATGTCACAACCTAACATAACCCTTCATGAATGTTTCAATGCGACAAAACACTTAATGAATGTCACAATGTGGCATCACATTGGATTAATATGACAATGCAACAAACCCCTTAATGAACATCGCAATGTGATGTGACATTTGATGAACACCGCAATATGACATAGCCATTTATGTGGCAATATAGATTTCATAATATGAAATAAACATTTACGAATGTCACATTCCAACATAATCATTGATGAATGTCGCAATGTGACAAAAATATTTATGAATGTCACAATGTGACATCACATTTTATTAACCTCACAATGCAACAAAACCCTTAATGAACATTGTAAAATGACAAGACATTTGATGAATGTCATAATCTAACATTGTCATTAACCTAGCAAGATGAACGTTATTAATAATAAAGTAAGCCAAAACGAACTTCGCAATCTCACATCACCAATGAATAATGTCACAACACAACATAACCCTTCATGAATGTTGCAATGCGAAAAGACCCTTAATGATCGTCACAATGTGACATTAGATTGGATGAACATGACAATGCAACAAAACCCTTAATGAACATCGCAATGTGACATGACATTTGATGAACACCACAATATGGCATAGCCATTTACGTGGCAGTATGGATGTCATAATATGAAATAAGCATTTACGAAGGTCACATTCCAACATAATCGTTGATGAATGTCGCAATGTGACAAAAATATTTATGAATGTCACAATGTGACATCACGTTTTATTAACATCACAATACAACAAAACCCTTAATGAATATTGTAAAATGACAATACATTTGATGAATGTCGCAATATGACATTTCCATTAACCTAGCAAGATGAAATTTATTAATAATTAAGTAATCCAAAATGCATGTCGCAATCTGACATCGCCAATGAAGAATGTCAAAACACCACATAACCCTTAATGAATGTTGCAATGCAAAAAAACCCTTAATGGATGTCACAATATGACATCACATTTAATGAATGCAACAATGCAACAAAATTTTTAATGAATATTGCAATGTTACATAACCTTTGATAAACACTGCAATATGAGATAAGCATTTATGTGACAATAATATTTACTGACATCATAAAGATTATATTACATATATTATATTAATATAAATTAATACAAACATTAATATAAGTTAATATAATATAAATTTAATAATTATATAAATCATGAACATTAATCATTATCATTAATCTTAATAATATATTTATTCATTAATAATAATGTTGTTCGTAAACTTTGTTAATATAAGTTAATACATATATTGTATTTATATAAATTAATATAAGTTAATATAATTTATTAATATCAATATATATATATATAAACATTAATATAAGTTAATATAATATAAATTTAATATGAATATAATAATTATATAAATATTCCTTGGATGCAGGCGTCACTCCACTCCACCTGGAGGACACCACGAACTCCCTTGGTGCGCTCCACCTCACCCTCCCCTCATGTGAATTAATTCGATGCTCCCCCCGAGGTGATGGACCTTTACTCCGCCAACTACTCCAGCTCGTCTCTTGCATGGCCTCGGTACGACGCCTCAGTTCACGCGCATGCAAAGGATGAGAGCATTGAAGGCCCTCGACTTAAGCCCCTCTCCTTGTGGAATTCATCACTTTGTCTCCCTCGGCCACCTCTCGAATTTATCCACATTCTGCAACCACTATGTTCTCCGCAGGTTGTGGTGGACCTCTCCCCTTTCTATGCTCTACAGGCTCAGACAAGCGCGTCACCCCCACCTTAGGGAGAAGTGGTCGTGGAGGGTGTGTGTCTACAACACCTCCCATGCCTTTCATGGCCAACAAGGATGGCTATGATTGCTCAGTCCCTAACTCTCTTCGGCAGTTGTTAGACGATTGGGAGGAGGAAATTTTAAGCTCTCTCCCAGCCTCCCGACACACCTCCAGACATTGTTGTAGCTACTGGGTTGTGAAAAACCTGCTCGCTCGCACCCTCCTCAGACTCCCGGGTGTGTTTGTTCAAATCCCTCCCATCTCGCCTCGCTCGCCCACTCCCCCTCCACTCTCCCTCCTCCTTCTGCAGCTCCCTCCCCCGACACCCATCCTCCTCCTTTTGCGGCCCACCTCAACACCTCGGCTCCTCAGGGGAAAACCAGCGAGCAAGCAACAGAGACTACACCATGCAAGAAAATTTCATCGATGGCTCCCTTTATCAAGAGTGCAGGCCTCTCGGTCAAGGAACCAAGATCGGACAACTTCAGATCCTCCAGTGACATCGACGGGGACTTTGGGGGATGCCTCATTGTAGAAGATATCCCTCCTGACGGCCCTCCAATTGTGCCTGGAAAGCATATGTAACTCCTAGGATTGTGTTCATTTTCAGTTTTCTAAGTTATGTTTAGTCTTTGGTTTTATGAAAGTTAGTATAAAGACAAACACTATAATCATTTTTGTAAGCCTAATTTCCCTTCAAAGGGTAGGTAAGATGGTCATGTTTTTTTCCAGCCTGGTTTCCCAAACAGGGCAGGCCTCAATTTTCAGGTTGCTTTGTCAATTCACTAGGATAAACACTTCTGATTTTATGCTTGTATCTATACTATATTGTATTTTTAATAGAATAACTTCAGAATTTACAAACAAAAAAATAATTATATAAATGTTGAAACATTATATAAATTTAGTTTCAATGAACATTAATGGTTATCATTAATCTTAATAATATATCTATTCATTAATAATAATGTTCTTTATAAATTGTTAATATAAGTTAATACATATATTATATTAATATAATTTATTAATATCGATTAATATAAATATAGTAATATCGATGAATATAAATATATTAATATAAAATAATATAAACATTAATCTAAGTTAATATAATATAATTTTAATATAAATAATTATATAAATATTGGAAAATTATATAATTGTTAATTATTATTATTAATCTTAATATATTTTTATAATTGTTAATTATTATCATTAATCTTAATATATCTTTACAGTTAAATAAAGTTGTGAATAACCTTTTTTTAATATAAGTTTAATATTAAATAATATTATTAATAAATCTTTACCTTTAATATTAATATTAATATTAATTATTAATTATATTAATATTAACTAATAACTTTAATATTAATTAATGTTATTTGAAAAAGATAAAAAAAATTAACATTAATTATACTAAAAGAACTTAATATAAATTAACTTTTTAAAATAAATGTTAAAGTTCCCCGGATGGGGTGACACGACACGAAGGGTCATTGACACCTGGACAAGCACTAAGTGTTGGCTTAACTGCGGATGGCAGCTACCCACGCACCAGCATTTACAGTGGGAGCAGG
>SNQJ01S0137707.1:13710-25400 GCA_010110895.2 Picea sitchensis | reverse complement strand
ATATCTATCAAAACTCTATTTTATGGTTTTCTTTGCTATATAAACGCAAATATACTCTTCTTTCATTTAGGCTTTTGAGCATAATGACAACCTCTATACAAATAGCCTATGAAATATTCTAAATATGGATATTTCCTACATTAGTTGCTTGGTGTTATTTCTATGTGCTCTTTTGAGATACATGCATAATGTCATGTAATAGAGATCAAGAGGTACTATTTGTATAAATGCAAAATTTCATTTTTGATAAGAGCCTTGCATTTGTCTTTGTCTCAAGGTCTCTCGAAAAGAAAAATCCTCTTTAAAAAATTCCTTTGCAAAATGAAAATTGTGATGGAATTATTTGTTTCCTAAAGAACTAGTATCTTAGATATGAGTGGAATTATGGATGCAAATATGTAAAAAAAACATTCATGGCTTATTTATTATTTATCACGATGATAAAAATTTCTTCTTGAATATTTGTATGAACATCAAAAGACCTTTGTCAAATTTTTCATTTCCCAAAATATCATAATCATTACTTTGTTGTATATAATTCCCTTCTTCCTCTAAGCATGTTAGCTTGATGGTTATTCATCTTCTATTCTTAGATGGTTATTCATCTTCTTGTTTTACAATAGCCTCATTTGCTAAATGTTTAGTTTGACTTTGCTTTATGACATCTTTTTCCCTTTATTGGCATTGTATCGAATTGCTTTGTTCCATAACAACTTTGCTTATTCGTTATTTTGTTCTTTCTTATCTTTTTTTATCTCTTTCCATTTACAGATTATATGCAACTTTTGTTTTTGCAAACAACACATTGTTTTCAACATACAACATCTATTTATTGATTTTAAAATCTTTCATGTCTAGCTAGGATACTTGGATGCAACAACTTTGATTTATTGTTCCTTATGATCACTTTTAAATAGATTTTAAAATATTTCATGTCTAGCTAGGATACTTGGATGCAACAACTTTGATTTATTGTTCCTTATGATCACTTTTTCAACATACATAGGTGATGTATGAAAAATATATGAAGGTTTCTAGGTTTCTACCTATCCATAGTTCATAGTTCCATTTACTAGATTTACTTAGCTCTTCACCATGCTAAGGAGCTTTACCCATGAATCAATTGAAACATTGTATTCTATTGTAATGACTTCTATTGCAACAAAGAACTTATTGTAGATTTTTGTGCTTTTGAATTCAATTTTTCTCTATTATTTTCTATTGATTGCAAAAAATACTTTTTCTATATTGCAACAAAGAACTTATTGTATATTTTTGTGCCTTTGAATTAAATTTTTCTCTACTATTTTCTATTGATTGCAAAAATCACTTTTGCTATAACTACAACTATAGAATCTATATTTGACATGATATGATGTTGTTATTTTTTTTGTAACATGTCAAGCTAGGAAAGAAAATGATTCATAGAATAGACATAGCGCTTCAAAAACACTTGATGTTTGCATGGTTTCAAGGAGAAATTGAAAAACAAAACAACATCTACTAATTAGAGAAAGACATAATATGTTAGCTTTTATTAAATGTATGTCACTACTAGATTTGGATAAAAAAATATGACGTGTATGCTATCACAAACAAGATGAAATATATAAAATCAAATCGTCAATAAATGTTAATCGCATTTTTGGCATATCATTATAATCATTTTTTTTCAACATACATTCAGTGCCATGTGTCATGTTTGAATAGTTTTTGTGATCTCTATTTACATTGAAACTCCAATGAAACTTCATCGAAACCTATAAATTTCCAAGTACCACATGTCAAGTTTCAATTCTTTTTATGGTCCATGAATATCATAATTACGATTTTTCAGTGACTAGTGTCTCAAGACTGACGTTTTAGCAACATAAACTCAAAAATACAATTCTATATATGGTCCCTGAATGTCGTAATTATGCCATTTTAGTGACAACCTAGTGTCTCATGAGTGAAATTTTAGCAATATAAACGTAAAAATGCATTGACATTGTATGTCTCAGTTGTGATATTATACTAGCAAGCCCTCTATAGTTCCAACATCCCTGTAGCATCAATAAGGCATTGCAATTCCGACACAAAAGACATTTAAAAAAAAATATTAAAGGTTTCTAGCTTGCTATTACCAATGACGTCAAGCATATACCCACCACCTTTAGATCTTCGAGCAAAATCTATTGATTAAGAATACCCCTAAGGGTGATCCAAGGGTCCAATTGATGGTATTGATAACAATCCAAAAATACGAGTCAATAATGGTGGATATAATTTTACTCCAACCTAGCCAATCCTTCATCGTTAGGGAACCTAAAGCCTTGGAAAAATAACTTTCAAAGTTGTCAGAAAAATTATGCATGCATAAGATATTTTGAAAGAAAATATAAAGATTAAAATCCATCCAGTGTAATATGTAACACTAAATGCATTAGCTTTTATGAATTTGAAAGTGATGTAGGTGATGTTTTCACCTTTTTGAACCTTGGTAATGTATGTTAGTAAAAATAAAATTTTAGTTTGGCTCTTAGGGATTTAAAATTGAGGCAGTAGGACACTTAATCATGTACATGACAATTTGTATCAATCTTTAATATTGAAGTTTTGAACATCATAAGCACATAAGTAAATGAATCTTATGGTTATACCACTCATTGAAAACTTAAGAAACATGCGAAGAAAAATTGAAACATGGAGATTTGAGTTAGAAAATCAAGCCAGGATTCTAGAAACATGGAAAAAAAATTGGAACATGGAGATTATAGTTAGAAAATCAAGCTAGGATTCTAGTAACATGGTGAATGAAAAATATTTAAAATTGTAGATATTCAATGTTTTATAATGAAGTGTAAATATGCATAACATCCATGTAATGCCCATAGATAATGCAATGAATGAATTTTCGTGAGGAATTTTTGTGGTTTAGAGTATAGGGAAAATGCTTTCCCAAAGTCAAATTAATTGGTATTGGGACATGGTTTCCTAAAATCTACCTCAAAATACTCTATAACCATTTCAAAATAGTGGCCTAAAGGACCAAGATATATGATTTCACCTCCTAACTTCATCAACAACAACTGTTATGAGCCAATGTACCCAAATCACACTTAAGAAAATTACAAATGTATATGTGAACTCAAAGGTAACATATTGAAAATTTCAAAAACACTCCAAACAATGTTTAAAAGAATTACCTCATCAAATGCTTCAAAAATGTCAATATTGGGTTGGTTAATGAAACAAATTATAGTTCACTCTATTACACTCATCACTATAGCAACAACACACACATCTAAACCAAAGGTTGGCTCATCCATGAATATGACACAAGGATTTTTAACAAGATCTACAATGATTGTTAGTCCTTTGTGTTGCTTGGTATACAAGTCAATGACACCTAGAATGCTAAATATATCATTCTCTAGGTTATCTAGTTCCACTAACTGCATTACTTCATTGAAAAAAAAACTATTCCTACAAGACAACCCATATTCTTATTATAATTAATTCAAAAGAAGTAAGAACCTTGCTACTTGGTATCATAGTAGTTAGAGTGTGATGATGGAAGGATTAAATTATTAAATATATTTATAGTATTTGCATCTATTTCAAGTGATAAATGCACCTAAGATGAATAAATTAGTGATTCATGTCCAATTATTTGTCAAGAATCTATGTCATTCTACTCATATTGTCCTAAAATTCAAGTAAATGTTTCTTGCACCTCTCTCTCTCTCTCTCTCTNAAAAGAAGTAAGAACCTTGCTACTTGGTATCATAGTAGTTAGAGTGTGATGATGGAAGGATTAAATTATTAAATATATTTATAGTATTTGCATCTATTTCAAGTGATAAATGCACCTAAGATGAATAAATTAGTGATTCATGTACAATTATTTGTCAAGAATCTATGTCATTCTACTCATATTGTCCTAAAATTCAAGTAAATGTTTCTTGCACCNTATCCTCAAGAGTTATCTCAAGCAGACATGAGCCAGGCATGTGATCTCTCCCTCGAATTTGGGGAGGTCATGAATTCGACTCTCTTGATTCCCTAAGGGCTAGGCTCCATAATCAGGGTCATCGATTTACCATGTTTACCATTCATGGATCACGAGGAAGTATTTAGAATATTTTCCTTTGATATATATATATATACCAACTAAAACAAAACTCTACAAAGTTCTATATATATACCAACTAAAAAAAAACTCTACAAAGTTCTCGTTTTTTGGGGGGTCACATTTTTTACCTTGTTTTGAAAATTTGTGCTACCGGTAGCACCCCCCTCCCTTTTTTGGTTATTTTTTGATATTTTAAATCTTCTTATCCATAATGTATCCACATTATTTTTTACGATGGTTAAAATTTAGACCCGTTGTGTTATCAATTGATGTCATTGTGATGTCATTGCGAACAAAGACTTTAAAATTTACCCTCAAATTAGAAAACGATTCTACCATCAACACTGTTTTTTTTTGGAGTTGAAATCATAACCTAATTGAAACCGTGCCCTCGACAACTGGTACCATCGTCAATAAACAACTAAAAATAGACTCCTAAATCATTGTTTAAATTTTTATTTTTTGTCTTTTAAAATTTACATTAAAAGTTACTAGTGAGGTCTCAACGATTAACAAGAAGGAGCAAGGAGGAATCGCCAGCTGTCGAAGAACATCAACAATCCATTCTTCGGTTACGATACTTCTGTTATAAATTTCATTTGTAATTAGTTAAATTTATGTATATGGATTTATATATTGATGAATATTGTAATGGATTTTTGCAACGGTAGTTGGTAAATTTAATTGACATCTTGATCTGATAATGAAGAGGCTTGTGTGTATAATTTTTGCAAGTAGGAATGGTGTGTGCTTGAGTAAAAGGATCAAGTTAAAACCCTTTATTTTTAATGAGCCTTTACTTAATTATAAGCTACTTAAATAGTCATAACAGCCTTCAACGACCCTTTAACACAACAAAATTGATAAAGTAGTTCACCCCTCTCATGGGTTGTATATCCCGGTTCAGTTTCCTTTGGGTCCTTTTCTTGAATACTCAAAGTGTCAAATTAAGTGCCTTACAAGGATTAGAATGCAATTCAGAGGGATCCATTGGCTCCTGATCATCCAAAAACCCCTAGCTAGGCTCTTCCTGCACCTGGTTTGTCCAAAAACTGAGTTGGAACCACTCCCTGGAAATTTTTCCCAAATTCCTTGTTGTCTTTGTTCGCCAAAATGCACATGTGCATGACCAACCTGGCTTACAGGCATTTCCCATGCCAAAACCCAACTTCTGCAACTTCTCGTGCACGTGGGATAAATTGGCGCATCGTCAGTGCATTTCCCCTTTTCCTAGCAGATGTCCTGGTCGCATGGCCCTCCCATGTGGCCTAGTCCTAATGCCTGTGAAAACCCCCGCGTATGTCCATGAGCCTGAGCACGGTCACCTACTAGCATACAACTGAGGGCCGGGGATAAGAACCGACCCTTTCCTCCTCCCGGTCGATCCAAGGTTCAAATTTAAATAGAATGTTTATGGTATATGGGCAGGCGGGATGGTAGCCCAGCCTGCGCCAAGTCTATACCACTCCCAGAGGTCGTGGGTTCAACCCTCTGTGCTTCCACCCAAATTTTTTTCAACACTAAAAATCAATCACGGGGTGCCACGTGGAAACCCCTGGCTGGGCCACATGCCCCCCTTCCAGTCGCTCATACATTGATACGTGTCATCACGGGATTGGTCCACAACCCTCTGCCACATCATCCACTGCACAATTAGCACCTACATAGTCAGCCACTGCACAGTCACCAATCTATTCAGCCTTCCACATAGGCAGTACAGCTCTACGGCCACATGTTAGTATGACTTTACATGTCAGCAGTACGGCCCTGCCATGTGTGAGTATGGCCTGACACGTTAGCACCTCTACCTAGTTAGCAACTCACGTCACCCTGCCCCATGTCAGTACGGCCTGACACATCAACACATATGCCCATTCATCAACCCATGTCACCCTACCACATTTCAGTATGGTGCCACATCAGCCCCTCTGCCCAGTCAGTAGTACGACCCTGCCACGTCAATAGTACAGAACTACCATGTGTCAGCACGGTCTACCCAATCAACAGTACGGTCCTGCCACATCAATAGTATGAAACTTCCATGTGTCAGTATGGTCTTCCCAGTTAGTAGTACGACCCTACCACGTTAGTTGTACGAAACTTCCATGTGTCAATATGGTCTGCCCAGTCATCGATATGACCCTGTCATGTAAGCAATACAAAACAACCACGTGTCAGTACGGTCTGCCCAGTCAGTAATACGGTCCTGCCACGTTAGCAGTACATAACTGCCACATGTTAATACAGTCTTCCACTTCAGCAGTACGACCCTATCACGTCATCCTGTACGGACTGTACGAACTGCATAGTCAACACTTTTACCTATTTGGCCAAATAGACAGAACGTGATATCTCTCGCATACGATGTTCGTTTGAACCCATTTAAGTTGCGTTGGGATCATGGGGATGGGGCCTACGCATGTGTCCGTGTTCAATAAATTCTGAGAACTTTTATTTTTGAGCCTATTTTGATCCCCTAGACCAGGTTAAGGAACCTTTGACCCTCTTCCAGCCCTTAGACCAGATGTGCAAGCTTTTGACTTCTTACTAGATGCTATTAAATCATTTATGTTAGTTTTTCTTTTTGGATACAATGAGAAGTGGAATTGATATTGTATTGATCTTCTTTGGGGGCTCTTAATGAAATTGTACATCTGCTTCTCCTTACACAGTCCTAGAAGATATCCTTATTATGGAAATGAATAGTTAAGATACTCGAGTTAGATTTGCTTATGCGCTTGATTCATTATTTAGTATGTGACACCCCCTTGCTCATGCACTCCCTTATCGCTGAATATTTTATGTGTGATGAAATAATATGTTGTACCTGGAAAATTCATGATTAGGTGAGATTGATGATCTAGTTAATTGTGATTTATGTTGGAATGCTTCATGGTGGAATTTGTGGCAATGATAACGATGAATGTTTGTAGTAAATTGTCGCACCTTGACTAAATAGATGTATGCTTTTGCGCCTTGAAAATAAATAAAGTTGATTACTTTGCGCCTTAACTTATGTTGTGGTATGATTGATTTAGTAATTAAATCCTCTTGCGCCTTGGACTTTTTGTGATGTACGAATGGTTATTACAACACTATTACGTCATTGAGTATCGTTGATGTTGTTGAGTTAGCATAGTTAGTTGGACTTGATTGCGTCAGTGGGATGTAGACACCTCCTTGTTCCTCAGAACAACCTCCATCCCTGAGACCTTAAATGGTTAATATCAATTGGAACCTGGGCTTNATCCTTATTATGAAAATGAATAGTTAAGATACTCGAGTTAGATTTGCTTATGCGCTTGATTCATTATTTAGTATGTGACACCCCCTTGCTCATGCACTCCCTTATCGCTGAATATTTTATATGTGATGAAATAATATGTTGTACCTGGAAAATTCATGATTAGGTGAGATTGATGATCTAGTTAATTGTGATTTATGTTGGAATGCTTCATGGTGGAATTTGTGGCAATGATAACGATGAATGTTTGTAGTAAATTGTCACACCTTGACTAAATAGATGTATGCTTTTGCGCCTTGAAAATAAATAAAGTTGATTACTTTGCGCCTTAACTTATGTTGTTGTATGATTGATTTAGTAATTAAATCCTCTTGCGCCTTGGACTTTTTGTGATGTACGAATGGTTATTACAACACTATTGCATCATTGAGTATCGTTGATGTTGTTGAGTTAGCATAGTTAGTTGGACTTGATTGCGTCAGTGGGATGTAGACACCTCCTTGTTCCTCAGAACAACCTCCATCCCTGAGACCTTAAATGGTTAATATCAATTGGAACCTGGGCTTGAGTATTTCTTATGTGTCCTAGAGGTCTTAACCTTGCAGGGTAGGTTGGGCAGGTGGTATATTTATTCCATCCTTATGTTATCTTTATGATGTTCGTGTTATCGTTATGTTATCTCATGTTATCCATGTGTTCGTTGATGACTATCTTTATGTGATGAGTTGAGCGATTAAAAGTATTGATGATTCTAGTTGATCGTGATGAGTTGATCTTGTGTCACCTTTCTTGATGCTAGTTGATTATGTGTTGTTATTCAAATATCATGATGTGTTGATTATATGTCATTACTAAATATGTTGATGTGTCGACTATAGCGTTATTTGATTATGATGATGAGACGCTTGTATTTACTTTAATTATGATGTCATTGATTTGTGTTTCTATGATTATATTGTTGAGGTTAAGTTCCTAATGTAAAAAAAATAAAAAATAAAAAAATAAAATTTACCTTATATGCTTCACTTTCCTAGTCGTAACGGAGGGGCCGTTACATATGGTATCAGAGAGAGGTTCAACCCCATGACTTGGGATCATTACGCCTTCCACTGTATTAAACACTTGATTAATAATTTATCACTAATTAAATTGAATTGTGTCCCTACAGGTAATCATGGTTAGAGGACATCATGGAGGAAGACGACGGGGTGCTAGGGGAGGAGGCGTGACACATTTGGTAGCATCCACGCCTGAGGGGTCTAACCCCCAAGGAGAAGAAAAATTCATTGGATAGGAGCAGATTGTTGTGGGGGATGGTTGGGTTGATAAGGTCCTTTTAGAGGATGTCAAAGGCCTTGATTAGCCGTCTGTATAGAGATGAGGCCAGGGTGCCTACACCCCTTGAGGTTCCACCGTGCGCCTCAACCAATAATGGTAGAATTCACCGAGAACTTGAGAAGGTCAAGTTTCGTGAGTTCTTGGGTGCCACAGATGGAACAACTGCTGAGGCATGGTTGGAGAACATGGCAATGTGCTTCGCACTTCACGACTACACCTCCAACATGAAAGTCTGCATGGTGGTGTTTCAGTTGAAATGGATCTCTCTTCTATGGTGGAAGACACTCCTGCCACAACTGAACATGGTTGTCGAAGATGTGTCATGGGAACTATTCGAGGAGCGGTTCTGGGAGAGGTATTTGTCTGAGGAATTCATTAAGCTGCACCACCTCAATGAGTTCAACGCCTTTCGATAGGGTGGTTGTACGGTGCTCGAGTATGAGGCTTGTTTCATGGAGATGCTTAGGTATGGTCCACTTCTGAACAACGAGAATCTCAAGGTCAACAAGTCTGTTTTTGGCCTTAAATTCAACATTCATGTGAAGGAGAGGATCTTAATGCCTCAGACGTTGCATGATACTTTCCAGAAGGGATTCATAGCCGAGGAAGAGCTAATCAGCGGGGGTTAGAGCAGGACTCTTGGGAGACTGAAGAGACATGCAACATTTAGTGCGTCGCAACATCAGACACCAGCTAGACATCCATCAGGGTATCGAGGCACTCTAAGAGGATCCATGTCCACGACACCACAATGATCGGTGCCTCAACAACGAACTCCCTACAGAACAGACCAGGGTTCCAGGCTGGTGGGCCATCAAATTCTACTTCAGGGACCAGGAGTACTGGACAGAAGACCAAATGTTGGACATGTGGAGAGACACATTACAAGCGTGACTGTCTGATTGAGAGGTCCAGAGCAACCAAGTCAGACAGACCCACTATAATAGGAGATTTTAGCAAGGCCCACTGGATTCATGCAATGGTGAATAACCGCTAGGACGAGCACCAATCTACTGTGCTCGAGACATCAGGTACCATTGTTGAGCAAACCTTTAGTATTTTGATAGATCCAGGTGCTACAAAGAGATTTATTTCTGGTGCAATGCTAAGAGAATTAAGGTAAAGGCAGTCGAGCAGGACGAGTTTAGCTACGTGGAAATGGCGTCGGGAGCCAAGCAGAAGGTTGGAGGGAAGGTTACAGACTGTAGCCTTAACCTAAGAGATTTTGTCATGAAGTCCAACCTGTACGTCACGATATTAGGATATTATGACGTCGTAATCGATATGGATTAGATGGAATCGCATCAGGCGATACTCAACTATAAGACGAAACGGTTGAGTTTGATCGATGATGAGGGACATAGACGAGTGATTGTAGGAAGAAACCATGGAATTTCCCTAAGGTTAATATATTCCCTACAACTATGGAAGAGAATGCGCAAAGGATGCAAGCTATATGCAATCCTAGTGCTAAACGAGAAGGGTGTGGCAAAAGGATTAGAAAACATTCTGGTAGTACGAGATTTTGCGGACGTGTTCCCAGAAGAGCTACCAGGTTTGTCACCTGAAAGAGAGATGGAATTTACCATCGACTTAAAACCTGGAACTGAACCGATAGCAAGGGCGCCTTATCGTATGTCGACCCCTGAGTTATAGGAGCTGAAAATGCAACTGAAGGAGTTGTTGGACCTATGAATTATACATCCAAGTGTGTCACTTTGGGGTGTGCCTACTATTTTCATACGAAAGAAGGATGGGTCATGGAGACTCTGCATTGAATACCATCAATTGAACAAAGAAAGGATCAAGAACCAGTATCCATTGCCAAGAATAGACAATTTTTTTGACCAAATTAAAGGCACGACAGTGTTTTCAAAGATCAACTTGAGATTAGGATATCACCAGTTACGAATAAAAGAGGAAGATAATCCTAAGACCGCATTTAAGACGAGCTTCATAAATTACGAGTTTATCGTTTTACCGTTTGGACTGACAAACGCCCTAGGGGTATTCATGATCTTGATGAATGGGGTGTTTTGCGAATACTTGGACAAGTTTTTTCAAGTATTCATTGACAAATTTTTGATATATTCTTGGCCGACGGAAGATCATGATGAACATTTGTGCTTGGTACTATAATGTTTACGAGAGAACAAATTATATGGGAAACTGTCAAAATGCTCTTTTTATCAATCGAAGATTCATTATTTAGGGCATGTTATCTCTGACGAAGGTATCGTTGTGGATCCAGTGAAGGTAGAGGATATTATGGAATGGCATGCACCGACGAACGTACCAAAAGTACATAGCTTCATGGGTTTAGCTGGATATTATCGACGGTTCGTCAAAGGTTTTTCGAAGATAGCAAATTAGATTACGGAATTGCAAAAGAAAAACAAGAAGTTTGTATGGACTGAGAAATGAGAGGAAGCATTTTGAAGGCTCAAGGAGCTGTTGATGACAGTGCCGATACTAAAAGTCCCTGACATGGATGAGGAATTCTTGATATGCATAGATGCATCCAAGGAAGGATTAGGTGGATTCTTGATGCAAGATGGTCGAGTGATCGCTTACATATCAAGGAAGTTAAGAAAGCATGAGGAGAACTACGCGACACATGATTTGAAGTTATTGGCCATTATGTATGCCCTGAGAGTGTGGAGATACTACTTGATTTGATGTAAATTCGAACTGAAAACAAACCACTGTGGTTTGCAGCACATTTTTACGCAAAGTGGATTGAATGCACGACAAAGGCGTTGGTCAGATCTGCATAGCGAGTATGATTTTGATATTACCTACATAAAATGAACAATGAATAGAATGGCAGATGCGTTGAGTCGAAGACCACACATATTTTCGGTGATACCTCTTCAGACGAATCTTCATGAAAATATTCTAACTATGCAGCGCGATGATGACTGGTATAAATAGCTTAAGGAAAATATCGCACAAGACACCATGTTGGTACCAAAATTTGAAGGATTTACT
>SNQJ01S0137697.1:15119-25361 GCA_010110895.2 Picea sitchensis | reverse complement strand
TACCATTCAAAGTCTTCAATGCAGCAACAACATATTCTTCCTCCCTAAACTATACAAAAACATTGCCAACCATGTGATCATCCAAGTTGTCACAAACATTCAAGCTTTCAATTTCTCCATACTTGTCAAGATCCTAGAATAAATCTTCATAAAAACCCTCAAAATGTTCCTGAATATTTCGAGGATCCAGAGCATGAACCTGAGGATCCATCCCTAGGGTAATCATATATGGCATCTTATACATGTTAGAAAGAATAATCATAGGGTTGAAGCTAGACTTTGTGTGTAGTTGCGAACAACGATCTCCATGCCTATAAGCCCCAATTTTGAAGTAGAAAGGGAAATTTACTCTAACTTTCTCAGTACCAAAGATGGAAGCTAAATGTTTTGTCATAGCTTCAAACAACTACAGAACAGTGAGACCTTCTGAAATCAACTACCAACTTCATACTTTCACAAATTATAAGCACTTTCCCAACCTGTAATGGAATCAATTACAGTAGAAATTCCTCCAAAATTGTGGAACGGGCACCTTCGACAACATCTTTCTCTCTTATTGTTACTCGAACACCAAACACTTGATTGCACCATAAACAAAAAGGTGATATATCACCAAACACTGTGCTTTGTTAATTATAGCTAATAGAACGACCAGTATCATTTGAAGAATTCGAGTCGATAAGCCGAAAAATACAAGAATTGGAGAGAGAGAGTAGGCTTTCAAAAAGAAAACACTTGGTCCAAACCATCAAACCTGAGAATAATCGATGCCTCCAAATCCTCGGTTGGTCTCGAACCTAGAACTTGTGTAACCTGTAAAGAACAACCAAATAGAGAAACCGCCTTATTGGAGATAATATATTATCAAACACCTAGGGTGTTGTGTTCAAAGACGTGATGTGTGGTTTATGATATGACATGACATGTTGGTATATAATAAATGTGTGTGATAAATTTAACATTGGTATGTGTAATGGAGTTAATACATTAGCATTTGTTTTATTAAATTGAATTATATTTTTATTTACATATGAACCTGTTATTTTTATCATCTTGTTTGACAAAAAACAAAATAGAAAATATTAAGTTATACATTTTTAAATATTATTTACATGATTGTATCATGTTAATATATATTTAGATTCAAAACTAATTTGTAACAAAATTAAAAATAAAAATAAAAATTAGTTATTATTAAGTTGATGTAAATATATATATATATATATATATATATATATATTAAAATGAGGTATTATATTGTGTCAAGTTTGAATTCAAATCTCACATTATGTGAAATAAAAATTTACTAAATTGTTTAAAATAGTTGTTTTTGAGTTGAAGAAAGAGATTTTTTTTAATTGAAATAAGATGCAAATCTCTTTCCACATATTAAAATGGGTTATTGTATCATATCAATGCAAAGTTTAAAGTTATAAATCATTATAAATTAAATACAAATCATTACTTATTACAAAGAATGAGTAAAAATAATTTAGTCACTATTAAATTGTTGCAAAGTTTAAATATATATATTTTTCTCATATTAAATAAATAAGTAAGATAGTTTTACTAACCCAAGGGATTAGCTAAATATAGTCAATAGTCAATTTTGTTGATTTCTTTAGGTGAAGCACATAGATTTATGCCAATAAATTTATTAAAATTACCATTACCATATATATAATTTATTAAATAGATATGGTATATGGACAAATGCAATGATATGTTATAAGTAATATTAAAGATTAAGGTATATAATAAATTAATATAATATAAATATAAATATAATTATTGTTTGTGTTTGTAATGAATAAGGACGTTAAGGGTGGTTTATTAAAGTACAAAGAAATTAACACAAAGGACTGGATTATTTAACAATGTTTAAAGTAGGATAGAACAGTGGAAGAAAGGTAATAGGAGGCAAGTTAAATAAGAAGTTAGAATTGAGTTAAGTTGGATTGGAAATGTATGAGCTAACAATATGATGTATTATATGGAAGAACAAAATGGTAAAAGTTGATTAAGCATAGTGAAGTGTGCTACTTAAGTAGTAAATTGAATATATTATATAAAAGTAAGGGAGAGTAGTTGAAGTAAAAAATAAAGTATTTATGAGATAATAAGATGATAAGTTTGCAAACAAATTAAAGTATTCATTAAGTTAAGAACTCATGATGTGCTTAAAATAACATTAATAATAATAATAAGGAGAGAGAGAAAGTGGTAGTGGATGTAGGGTGGATGGGAATGTGTAAAAGAAATGTTAAATGAGAAAATACAATATAAGGAATGTTAGTGAACTCTAGAAAAGATGGCATGGAGTAATAATATAACGAAATGCTAAGTGATACCACAAGGGCCTAGGTTTTGAACAAGGAACTTGAGCTCAAAATGATAATGGAAATTTCTCGGCGATATTTGAGCAAATTGATGACTATTAGTTATGCATTGATTGTTAATTCAATTTGAGTTTATCACTAAGGAACAATGGTAGTGAGTGCAAGTGACAAAAATAATTACCATCTACCACCACCTTGTGTGAAGATGACCTTGCGACTAAATCAAAATTGCAAGAATAAATATATACTCAACATAATGTTTACAATGTTCATTTAAAGGGAAATTTACCTTACTTAAAATAAACCAATTTACAAGTCAAATGATAAACAATAAGAGTGTTCATCCCACTACTAAACTTCTTCCATAGTAGAGGAATGATCCTTAAGAGTGAATTTGATGTAACCAAAAGGGGCTAGAGACCAAAGTTGGTAATTCGCATGTAGATATAAAGGATAAGGTTGAGGCGTAAGAAGAGAATTTGCAAGGAATGAAGGGATTAAAGACAAGTAATGGTAGAGTGTGGAATGAACCCTTAGTAATTTATTCTTGGTATAGAAATGTTCACTAACTCATGTGTCAAAATGGTGTTCTTTATGTATAGGCACATTGATAAAAATTAACTATGGATAGAAAGCATGATTTTCTCAACTATGATGAAGATAATCGTACTCAATCAATTAGCATAAAGTGATGAAATCACATGACAATCAATTAGCATTATCTTAGTGATGACATCGTGGACAATAAAGCGAGATCAAGGACAATGACCAAACAAACCATAAAGTGATGACATCATATGACAATCAATGAGCATTATCTTAGTCTAGGTTCCTAAGCATGATTCAAACTTTTGTGTGTCAATCTCATGAGTGATGGCATATGTATTGTCAAAGTAAGGTAATAATTAAAGTCAATCATGATTGTTTATAATTATCAAGGTATCCAAGGTGGGATTATATCTATGACGTGATGACATATATATTGAACTCAATATAAGATTCACTTAACTAAATAACTGATGATAAGCTAAGGTTCTAACCGACGACCAAACCAATAGAATATACTCTAAATACGAGGCTCCTATATGAAACTTAGGAAGAATAAATCTACAAGAGAAACATGTACTGTCATTAATTTAATTACCAATGGTAATAAAATAGAGTCAAGACATAGTAAAGTTCCTACTAAATAGGCATAGCTACAATCAATATATTAATAGCCTTGACAAGTTTTAATCAAGTCTTGGTCCAATGGGACCAATATAACACAAGGTTTGCTATCATGAAAGACAAATAGAAGTTGTGTCATAAATTCTACTCATATTGTGAATGAGTGTAACTTCAGGACAAAGTTTCTTGAAGGGTGGGTGTATGTAATGCCCCATATTTTGGCCTTAGGAAATTATAACTTTGATTTTTCTCATTATAGTAATTCATTGCTTAGCAACTGTTTTGAATCAGTGAAACTGATATAGACATGTGAGAGGTGTACGTCTAGACTTATTTTTGAGTTGCACAATATTATATTTTGTTGTTATATGTTTGTGATGATGATTATTACGTGATTTGGTTAAACATGTAAATTTAAATGGGGAATTTTGGTACATGGATGCCAATTTAAGTTATGTTGTGAATGCGTAAGATATGCAAGGCATGATCAAAATAAACATAAATTTCTTAATTGAACGTCAATACATATATGGATTCTTATATGAAATTATGATGTATATACATGGATATGAGTATTGGTGAACTAAGCTGCAGGTTGACAAAAATGACCAAATGTCTATAGTGTTGACGTAATTTGGATGTCATAGACATCCAAAAGATATTGTATTCTATAATTTGTACTTATGATTTAATTTATGGTTTCAAATATTGCTATGATTTGTGGTAAGTGTGGTTTTGACAGGACGCACAACTTTCCAAGAGTGGTTATTTGATGACGTGACTCTAAGAACAGTAGTTGCACAATAGGGCTTGATGTAGGGTGTTGACCCTAGCTCTATGAGGACGGGTGGAGATATTTCCCATCGTTTATCCTTTGAAACCTAGAGTCGTGGGAGGGTTGTGTGAAGTCACGCTCCCCTAGACGTGTGATGGTGACTGCTAGTTGTGTTGACCCTAGTTTTATGAGGAGGGGTGGAGGTATTTCCCACCATTTATCCTCATGAACCTAGAGTCATGGGAGGGCTGTGTGAAGTCAAGCTCCCCTAGACATGTGATGACAACTGCTAGTTGCCTGTTGGGGAAGCTTGGTCGAGATGTATGACACTTCCTCTTACGAGTTCTATCTAGAGCTAGGTCAATATAGTTGACACTCCAGCTTAGTCCAACAGAGGAAAGGATAGGATGGAAGATGGAAGTAGGTTAGGAAGGAACGATGCTTCGATGCTAGTTGAGAATACTAATTGGAGATTAGAGATGCCACTATTGTTTACTCACTTGCTTCCTACCATGTTTAAAACCCTGTTTGATTTCTTATTGATATTTTAAGTGTGATAATGAGTTATTCATGAATTGGTGTAATTTTGTTCGTTAAGATTATTAAATGGTGCATTACTTGATCTAGTGTCCTACATGTCTTGGTGATTATATAGGAACTATGCACTAGAGGCAATGATTTTTTATTGTTAGTACATACATGAGATATGTGTCTTCTAGCTATGCACACATACCCTACCCATGTACACTAGTACAATTAATTAATGTATTAATTATTAAAGTAAATTATTAACTATTTAATTGAATGTTTATTGAATATGTAAATTATATTGCATACAAAATATCTAGAAGCATTAAATACCTTATTGACTTTGATAGATGTTGGGTATGATAAATTAAATGAACATGGTGGGGTTTTATGTACCTTTTGGGGAAAATTGTCAAATTACATTTATTAGCTAGCATGAGAAGAAAGACATTTCATTTTATTTATTGTTGTTTAATGCAAGTCATTTATATTTTAGTTTTATTTTAATCTTTTCCCAAAAAACTAGATAAGGAGGTTGATTGAGAATAATGAGGGTGGTTGAAGAGACTTGGGGAAGGGTGTATGGAAACTTGATAAATAGGGAGGAGAATTAGTGAAGAAAAGGGGGGGGGGGATTGGGAGGTTTCAGCATGATGAGAGGTTGTGAAATCTTTGGAAGATATATTTCTTATGATGGTTTTCTTTGAGCATTTGTTCTTTACTATTCTTGGAGCCATGGGCACGGAGGGCCAAGAAACCAAAAGGTTTCTTAGAGGTACGAAGCCGGCAAGGATCCTAGTCGGTTGGGAGGATTCTATTGTTTCACTCTGGGAAAGTGGGAAAAGAATGCTTGGAAGTGCCCAGGACTACATTACAACCGATGAGATTTGACAATCTAAGGAGGAGGTATTTTTCGGTGGTATTTTGTTATTGATATTCATTATATACTTTTGTTTTAAGTTCTAAATCATAGAGTTAACATATTACTTATTTCATCATGTTATCTAGATTTATCATTGAGCAAATCTAGAAGAATTGTGTAAATGAAAATCAATGAAATTATACTAAAACAAAGTTGTTATTGTGTATGTATTTAATGAAAGGTTAATTGTTTAACATCCTGGATGGGTGTTACAATATTTTTAAACCACCTTTACCTACACACTAAGAGAGTTCATGCTACCCTAATAATTTTTTGTGTAACATGAATACAAGTGTCCCCAAGATGGGTTTGAAACCCGTCAAATGTATCTGAAAATTTCATGTCCACACCTATGTTTTATCCCTTATATCAGAAAATGAATTCATACCACTTTGCCTTGAAAAAAAAGTCTCTGAGTTATGGGACAACTTCGAACAGCTTGAGCCCCTGTGGCTCGAGTCTTTTCAAATGCCATCATCTTGGGGGAATACCATGTTGTGTTGATCACCTGAGAGACAAGATGATATTGAAAATTAATTCGCTGAGACTACAAATGACGAGTTGATCGTGACCTTAATTTTTATGAATTTGTACCTACAACTTTAATTCCCCGCAACCTCTATGATGATAAAAACTGCAGGTTAAGTTTGCACAATGCTAACACAACCTTAACACAAAATGCATGATGATGAAATCAGAAATGAATTTCATGTACGAGAGTTCTCATGATCATGCATGTGCTGACACTTAACTTTTTAAATATTTAAATTTATTTATGAATGTTAAAACAATTAAAACAATGCACTTTTACCATGTTTGCAAGAACAAGACTCTTCCTACAATCAATGTTTTTTTAACTAAAAAGGCCCTGCAAACCTGCTATAAGCTCAAAAAAGTAGTCCAATATGACAATATGTTGTTAATCCAAATCAAAACATGCAACAATCATTCAAGAAAGAAATAAAATGGTGCAAAAATAATAGAAGGGTAAAACAACTCAAGCCGATTCATGAACCGTGGAGAAGGGATTGAGAAAAAAAATATTAGGCTTAAAAAGGATGTATAGGCTAATGAAGGGAAAGAGCAGGGATGCAAAACTAAGTTCTAACATTGGCTCCGACCGGGGATAACACTTCCCTGTGAGGTGCTATGAACAGTAGATCGGGTGCCTTAATTCTCCAAACTTGATCCCTCTTATTGTAACATACCTCTGTTTCTGTGTGCCATCCATGTTCTATGTCTTTATTCAATCTGAAACTTAAAAATGTAGCTACACACTAGTGCCTTTTTTGGTCTATGGATTCTTTATTCAAACAACTATCAAATCAAAATGAAAATAAAAATATCTATGGTATAGGATGGACCACCCCTGGTCCCTTGAATGAAATAATGTTTTAGGAAACGCCCATAAACTGAGCCTCCAAAGATCTTGGTATCATCTAKTTTTTGCAWTATGAATGTATTATTATCCAGAAACATGGCCACTTTGAATGGAAAAAACCATATATTATCAAACTTACCATGCTTAGGATTTTCCTCCCTCCTGACATCCCACCTCAAGACCATGTCTCCTTCTTGAAATATTTTCTTTTTGGTTTTCCTATCAAAGGAAACCTTGACCTTACTCTGGTATACATCAGTTCTCTTATTTAATTCTTCTCTCTTCAGTTTTACTTCAATGATATGATAAATTATTCTCTGGATGTCATTAGGTTCCTCAACTTCTTCTTGTAAAAACTTTCAAACTGGTAGGCCAATCTGAGTAGGAAAGACAACATCTACCTCGTACACTAGCAGGAATGGTGAGGTTCCCAATGATTTCTTGGTGTTGATTTTGTCAGCCCACAAGGAATATTTAAGATTAGATTCTCAATACGTTTTCTTCATTCAAAAACTTCTTGATGATCCTGATGAGAGTCTTATTTGATGATTCAACCAACTTGTTTACCTGGCGATAATATGGTCTAGAATATGTGAGGATAATGTTGTAACTCCCACATAAGTCATTCATGGCCCTGGAATTGAATGCTTGGGAATTTTCTATTATTAACTTCGTAGGGAAAACAAACCTCGCAAAGAGATTTGTTTCCAAGAAATTAATGATCACCTTGTGAGTAGAATTTCTTGTGGGTACTACCTCAATCCACTTAGTGAAGTAGTCAGTGGCAGTGAGGATCCACTTATGTTGTGCACTGGAGGATGGGTTTATCTCACCAATAAAGTGTAGTCCCGATTGCTGAAAGGGACCACTGGTAGTAATGGGATTTAGGGGTACTGAAATCAATTTCTATTTTCCAACGAACTTTTGGCATTCTTCATAAGGTCTAACTATGGAAAACACATAAGGGAAGATGGTGGTCCAATATTATCCTTCCCTCTATATATTAAGGGATTTAGCCTTCCAATGTTGGTGTCCTCCACACACCCCTTTATGTGTTTCTATTATTACCTATTTAGACTCATCATCATCCAAACATTTCAACAAAATTCTAGCAGGATCTCTCCAATACAAATTCGAGTTTATGATGTAGAATTTTTCAGATTTCAATTCAAGAGACCTTACCTTTGATTTTTCCATTTCATGTGGAGCTTTTAGGTTCTACAAAAAGTAAAAAACATATTTATACCAGGGTGAAAAAGAGTAAATCTCAAATACCTGTATGTTTTCCCTTGCAGCCTGCATCATGGAGGCATATGATTGGATGAAAGTATGGTGTAATTACAATGCTTTACAGTTTGAATATGATAATAATTTTGCAAGGACTTCCCCCTTAATCAGGTTGGTGGGATTGATGTTTACGTCATACTCTAACAATTTGATAATCCACTTCCCCCTCTTCCCTTCACTATCTGGATGCACTAGAATTTCCTTCACATTGTTGCTAGGAACATAGGCTATTATGATGGACTGCAAAACATACACCCTAAAGGCCTTCTAGGATTTGAACTATTCATAGGCCTAATTCTCCAATAAATCATATTTTAGCTCCACATCCTCGAGAGATTTATTGAAGAAGGCAATAGGATTTTCTTGGAGGAAAAGGAGAAAATGAGGAATTCCTTGGAATAGTCTGGACTAACGAGCACAAGGGATTCAACCAAATCCTTATTTATCCTCTAAAAGGATCATTTTCCCTCCTGTGACCATTTAATATGGACATATGTCTTCAGTATCTTAGTAATAGATTTTATGATTTTAGCAAAATTTGGCACAAACCACCTAATTTTTTTTTATCTTGCCTATGAAAGATTGAATAGCCTTCTTGTTCCTAGGGATGTCAATTTTCTAGATAGCATCAACTCTCTTTGAGTCTATTTTTATTCCCCATATTGATAAATTTGGCCTATGAATATACCTTCTAACATAACAAAATGAGATTTTGGGGATTCAAAGAAATTCCATACCTTCTGTATTTTTGAAAAATATGCTTGAGGTGTTGTAGATGTTCATCTTCAGATTTAGAGAAGATGGTGATGTCAGCTAGGTATATTACCATGAACCTGTCCTTTTCACCCACAAATGAAATGTCCATGTCCCTCTAGAAGGTGTCCCCTACATTAATCAGACCAAAGGGCATTTTTCCATACATGACTGTGCCCCATGGGTTGGTGAAGGTTGTTTTCTCTTTGTCTTGTTCAAGAAATGTTATCTGGTTATAACCTGAATATCTGTCCATCCTAATATAATGTGGGAACCTACTACCCTTTTAAAAATATGGTCCATCTAGGGAAAATGATAGTTGTCTTATAGAGAGCATCTATTCAGGTTCCTGAAGTCAACACACAAGAATATCTCTCCAGTTTTCTTCCTAACAAGCACCAGGTTGGCCAACCAATTCAAATACCTCAAGGACACAATGATTTGGGCATCAATAATTTGTTTCAATTGTTTCTCAATAATAGAAATTAGCAGGGGATTGAATTGCCTAATTTTTTTTCTTAATGGCTTTGATCCTTCCTTCAGGGAGTTCTTGTGTTGAATAATTTCAGTATCAAAGGTATTCAAATCCTCATAATACCATGAAAAAATATCGAAAAATTGTTTCATGACGCTGACATACCTTGTTATTTGTTCCTCTGGCAGTGCCTTTCATATTTTGACTACTTTGGGATTTGAAATTGTCCCAATGTTGCACTCCACTACCTCTTGTTCCCAATTTTTCATGGAAACTTTCCTGGAGACATCATTGTTGTCAAATAACCTCTCGAGTGGCACTACATCTCTTGGGATATGGTTTATCTTGAGTTTCAAAATGTTGTGTCCAACCACCTTGTCCAGAAAATGAGATGTTTGTTGATTTTTTGTTTCAACTCCCTCATTTTCCTCATCAATGGAGATATTTGAGAACTCTCCAATGGTTTGGATGAATATTTTTAGCTCCAAGTCATCACTAAAGACCTGTGAATTCTTGACATTATCTAGTATGGTTTTCCTATGTCTAACCTCCACTTCATACTTGAAATTTGGACCAATGGGACGTTTAAAAGTGTTGGCAGGCAAGGCTAAA